>VMDO01017019.1:7500-46065 GCA_007922755.1 Pedetes capensis | reverse complement strand
GATGGAGTCTGAACTATTACACCCAGTTCGACCAGGTGGATTCGATAATGCAGGGTGCAATGTTCCCAATAGAGCTCAGGGTGGCAGTATTTCCACACAATCCGCAGTAACCATCGGTCTCATTGGGTCCATATAGCCAAGTTCTTCATAACAATCTGGATTTAATTGGGGCCTCGAGTGCCCATAGAGACTGTTCCTAATCACTTCGTGACTACTGTACTATTCAACAGGCAGTGAAACCTGTGGGGTCTTCCCTGAAGATCTCCCTGTCCCACTGAGATCGGGCGCCAATTCCCTAAATCAGAGATTTCCTCCCCACAGCCTTGTTGTGTGTTGCGGTCGCTCTCAGAACTTCTCTGCCAGGGGCGAGCTGCGCCGCCGAAAAAGGGCTCCCCGGCCGCACGCCAGGGCCAGCGGCTTCTGCCGCGATGGGGCTCCGCCGGGGGCGAGCGGCTTCTGCCGAGAAGGAGCTCCCTGGCCACGCGCAACTTGGCCACCTCCACAAGCCCCAGATCTCTCCGCAGCACAGTGGGGTGATTTGGGCTCACCTCTGATGTGTCTGGGATCCGGATATATGAGTGCCCAAATTTCTGTGGAGTTTGCGATCGTATGCCTGACCCGACGCAACAGAAGGGAGGGGAGCCGCGCCTCAGCTCTAGATGCGGATGGCTGGCAACGGCTTCCCCCGTTCGCTCCGCGGCCGCTATGGAGGGCGTTTGTGTGCTCCCTCACGGTGACTCACCTAGGAACTGCAGACTGTGTCCCGCAGGCATGGTGAGAGTGTGCTGGCAAGGTTGCACTTCGTGTTGGGTCCGGGCCCGTGGGTGCGTGTGCATGAAATCCCCTCCAGGACTCTGGGATTCTAACCGCTCCCTGTGTTATGGTGAAATGGCGGCGGTCCCGCTGCTGGCCACTGTGTAGCTCCTCTGAATCCTAATCCTTAATTTCAGTGTACGGCTAGTTTCATTCTTTATCTCTCAAACTAAATTATCTCTGTTTCTATTTATTCAATTTGAGTTTTAAACCCCTAATCGAGGCTTCTTATTGCTCCGGAACAGAAGGTGTGTGTTATCTGTCCGCCATCTTGACCCCACACCCCGCCCCCGTTCATATTTCTGTAGCGAGTATCTTTTTGATAGGGAGAACATTGAAGTAAATAAGCCTTACGTTTTCATCTTGGTTTCAATGAAGATTCATTTTTGGCATTATAAATATAAGTAAATTTATTAGTTTCCTAGCTGCGTAAAATGTGTAGTGATTATCACAAAATTTACAAAACAGTAAATTTTTGGATGAAAGTGATTATAAAAGTTCAAATTTTATTTGATATAAGTGGAACAAAGTATATCTGAAGTTGATAGACATCATTTTCAACATGAACACATGTAAGAAAAAATTGTTCATATTCTATACATCACTAATCTTCTTTATCTTTTTATACCACAACTATTAATAGTTTGCTTAGTTTGTTTTAGTGCTAGCACATTGTGTGTGCTTTTTAAAATTGCTTGTAAGTACCATGCTATTGTTTCTCAATTCCTGTGCTTCATCTGATGAGTCTCCGCCTCTGGTTTCTCCATTATCAAATTTCTTTAAATCTAAGGCATCACTGTGTTGGACTCTCACATGCCTTTTCAAGAGAACTCATCAGCTGGAACAAAATGCACATTTTTGCTCGTTATCTTTGAGTATTGAATTTGCATGATCTCTCATTTTAAACTGGTATCAACATACTTTGCTCCCTCCAGGAGTAGAGCTGATTGAGATAGATTCCATCAAAGTCAAGTGGAAATTACTGCTGTTATCTAAAAGAACATTTTAAAAGAAGAGGAGGGTGCAAAATAAAAGAAGGTGGGGAGGGTCCCTCACACTTACTATATTATGTGACTCTGTAATAGGAAAAAAACCTAAAGCTGTCTGAAGATCTTTCTCTTTGGTGGAATTCATAAGATGACTTACTAGTTGCTATATGAAATATGTGCAGCGGGAGGTGACTATAAAGCTAAATAAACTGCCATTTATGTCTTAAAAATTAAGACTGCACTTTTTTGCCGGTGGGGGGCTTCATTTTAGGATATGACAGCACGTGATCTGCTACAGCAGAGATACACTCTTCCCAATGGAGACACTGCTTGGCGGTCCTCACCCCTTGTGAATGCTGCTCTAGAAGGCAAGCTGGTCCTGTTGGATGGCATTCACCGGGTCAACACTGGGACACTTGCTGTATTGCAGAGGTTTGTATGAGACATCCCCACACACCATGCTGACTGAAGCAGTAGATACTGAACTCTCTCTTTTTTTTAATTAAAGCTGGGTAATATAGATCCTGAGAAACTCATAATTCTATATGCAAGTGGAGTAATGTATATATTGTTATAAACACCTGATAGTAAAACTCCAAATAACAAACATTTGGGGACATGGCACTGCCATAGCAGAACTCTACGTATAAAAGCTGAAGTTAAAAACAAAACAAAACAAAACAGTTTTTCAGTAGTTATTTTGAAAGACTTTACACATCCAGATTTACATATATAATAAGTCAGACAGCTTAAATTTCTACATTTTGTTAGAATCATAGCTTCACTGGTTACAAATTCCTTATAGATCTGTTATTGGTTTCTCTTGTTGGAATCTTTTTCTTTGAGAGGAAAAATGTAGTTTTAATATAAAATGTGTGCTATCTATTTGATTATATCATATAGATATCAGAAAAGTTTATTTTATAGGTACAAACTTGAACATTTCTGTAACCATCATTTTCTTAATTTAGGTGGGAAAAGTATTCACACATTCCTAAAATTTCTCTAGAATTTAATGTACAGAGAAGCCTTTCCATGTGTAACTTGTAGAAAATATTCTCATCCTGTGTCCTTTTAGGAAATAAGTTATTGATATTTTTTGTCTCACCTTGTATCTATGACTTGTAAACATTTGATTTTTAACTTTTATTGATCAGAGTGAAAGTAGCCATTTTCCCAATTAGCTATTTAAAGTTTTGTCTTTGACAAGATGCAGATAACTGAGTATCTATCATTAAAGACCCCAAGTAAATTGTGTTACCTCTGATTGGATTAGAGTACATTTAAAGATAATAATCACAAACTTTCTATTATTTGCGGTAAACATGTCATGGACTTAGATTTTTCTCTCCTTTTTGTTGGCTGTCTGTCACTCACATATTTGGCCAAGTAGCAGCAGCATTGAGTACTGAGTCGATGTTGAGCATTGTGATAAACTTACGCTTCTCAGGTTCTCAACCTGGGAATCACTTTATAGAATGGAATTTTAAAATATCGATGCCTGGCCTTCACAAATTCTGATGTAATTGATTCAGACTGAGGTTTGAACATAAGCATTTTCAAACATTTCCCCAAAGATCCTCATGTACAGATAGAATTGAGAGCACATATATTAAGCATTGAGAGAAGGACCTGGCAGCCGACTCCTGAAACGACCAGCCATCAAAAACTCTATCAATAGCAGAGGTGCACTGATATAATGCCAGGAAAGCACAGTGTTAGATAGTGTTTTGTTCTGTTGTACATAGGGTTACTATAAGTCAGACTCTACTTGACAGCACCCAACAACAACATATTAAGCATCTGTTTTAAATTAACTATTTAATTTTCATACCAAGTTTATGTTGTTAGGTTGTTAGGTGCCATCGAGTCGGTATCCGACTCATAGCGACCCTCTGTACAACAGGGGAAACACTATTGTCAGCACTTCTCTGTTGTTCATAGGGTTTTCAATGGCAGATTGATTTTTGGGAGGGGGTTGCCAGGTCCTTCTCCCAAGCCTACAGCTTCTGGTGTTCCCAGGCGGTCTCCCATCCAGGTACTAACCAGGCCCGACCCTGCTTAGCTTCCGAGATCTGACAAGATCGGATGCCACAGGGCTACAGCTGCAGGCACCAAGTTTATGAGGTTGATATTATTGCCTTAATTTTATAGAAGATTGAAATTTAGAGAGATGAAGTAGTTCTTCCTTCCCCAGTCATTCAGCAAGTATGATGCAGAGCTGGAATAAAACCCAGGTCTGACTGACTCCACTGTTCATGCCTATAATCTCTGCATTACATAGTCTTCCTCCCCTCAGTGCCTATGGAATGGAGGCTTGTGGGGCAGCTCTAACGTGAGCATCAGCTGATGTAGTGCTTGGTGCTCTTCAACCTTTGCAACACTTGGAAGGCAGTACTCTTTGTGGTGTGGAGAGGTAGGTCACCATTGGACCTGGAATAGGAAACAGCACTGTGGTTATTTTGTTATGAAGGTTTTTTATATTTTAAATCCATTAATTCCAAAGATAGAAATAGTTTGATAATACTTTCCTTTAAAAAGTTACATTAGACTCAGTAGGAGTATGTGCCAACTGCCTTACTAATTAATTTAGACCTCACGGTTATCCCAAAATACTTATCAGTTGTTCCTTTTTGTCTCCCTCTTCCTTTCTCCCTCCCTCTCCTCCCACTCCCTAGCCACATCTAGTATTCATGACTACTGCTGTCCAGTACAGAAACCTACAGTTCTCTCAAGCATAATAGCACTAGCCATCTTAAAATTTTGAAAGGTTCATCTAACAAAGTTGTTAGGTTCAACTGCCAGCAATAATAGACATGATTGAAATGTTGACTGAGTGATTCTACCTCTAATAATATCACAGTTTAAAACTGATAAATTTGTTCCTTAATATTCTCTTTGTCCCATTAGGTTAATCCATGACCGGGAGCTTAGCCTCTATGATGGCTCTAGGTTACTGAGAGAAGACCGGTACATGCGTTTAAAGGAAGAGCTGCAACTGTCTGATGAGCAGCTACAGAAGAGGTAATTGTGAATGTGCAGTCTATTGTTAATGTAGTGCTAAGTTAAAAATAATATTGTTCATTATTTTTCTAAACCTAAGATCAAGTCAAAATAAGTTTGAATGGCTTAATTTGGTGTTCTGGGCATAGTAATAGTCTGGCACATTCTAAAACTCGAGGTTGCCATCCAAGCTATTCTCTGTACTCTCAGCCTCACTTTGTAGTAAGTGTCTAACCTTGGTTTTAAGAAGGCAATCCCTTCTTTCTTGCCCTGCCAATTATGTTTTGACTAATACCAACTGTCCCCTCAACAAAACAAAAGACAGGCCCACCTTTGTAGAACGTCATCAGTATCACTAGGGGTCTCACCTGATGCAGCAGTACGCATTGTGGGTTAAACCTCCTTCCAGAGATTTAACAACCAAATACAACAGCTGAAACTTGATTGGAGCCTAGAGCAAAAACAAAATTACACAGCTATAAAAGACATGTATCTCTCACGTGATATTTTCTTGGTATTAACTTTCTTAAGTATCAAAATGGTATTATTCCCATTCTTAGGCGATGCTTGTAGGGATATTGAAGGGATAAAATTAAAAAGAAAAACTGTACAACTTCCACAAGTTCTAGGGGAGGAAAAAAAAAGAAAGAAGTGTATATGTGTGTACAAACACACACACCCAGAGAAAAAGAGAAAGATTGAGAAAATAAGTGGGATAAAATCTTAACAACTAAAAAAAACTAAGGGAAAGATCTATGGGTATTTGTATTCTATTATTTTTCTATTTTTCTTTAAATTTTCTATTGGTTTGAAAAATTTCAAAACAAAACATTTAAAGGAAAATATTTTTTCAACTGCATATTATATAGTGCATTCAATTAGAAGAGGTTTGGCAAATATGCTATTTTTCATCTCATTGCATTTCTATAGAAATCTTAAGCTAGAGATTGGTACGTTAGAAAACTCCACCTCACTTCATTTGGCCTTATTTAATTGAAGTTTCCCCTCTTCCTGAAGGGCTTGCTGCCATATTTAAAACAAGAAAATTCTGCAAAAGATAATGAAGTGTATTGATTAGTGACTTTATGTTTTCATTTTGTTTAAAAATTTCCTTAATTTTTTTGGAAGGGAAATGTTAAATTTCCTCTATATAAGTTAAGAATTTCATTTCATTATATAATGTCTGCTGCTTCTGCAATGTACATTATCAAATTCCTCTGGGCTAGAAAATGGTTTGATTGAGTCTTCAGTTATAGAGATCCCTCTCATTTCATACCTTTAGTTCATAACACTCGGCTTTTATACATTACTTGCATGTGAATCACAGGTCAGGGAAGACTTTATATTTCCAGACAGATGAATCAAAGCAATTGGGCAATAGCTCACAGCAAAACATCAGTAGCATTGTACTTGTCGCCAAATATCCAGGAAACCAAAACTCTTTTTTGTGAAAAGGACCCAAGTTTTTAATGGTCACAAGCAATTTTGTAAATGAAAATACTTTCAGAAACAGAGTAGCTCTGAGCATCATGATCAGGGTTTGGCTCACAGTAGTCAGTAGAACTTCCTTTTGAAAGTTCCCACATTATCCATTTATGTCTCTCCCACGAACACAAACCTGGCTCACCTCTATCTCCAGAGGTCACTGTGAGTAAGTGAAGAGATATTACAACAATGCTTATGTTCCTTCACATACTTAAAAAGAAATTATTTATTTACTAGTATTGAACATGCATGAAACTTGAACCAGATAGAGTTCTTCAAATCACGTTAGGAAAAGTACCGGTCTCCTGTCATCAATTCTATGGCTATCTCTCATTCCCACTTCTCACTCCACAGAGGCTACCACTTTAAACAATATGTTTTCATTGATACTTCTTGATTTGTTTTCAAGTATTAACGAATTATGTATTGACTTCCTAGATAGAAAACTAAGGGTTAGCTCTTTGATCACCTCTTCTCACTACATGTTCATACTTCAACCCCCTCATTCTTCCTAAAGTTAAATAATTTTGTTTAAAACTTTATTCAATTTTTATATGGTTATGACAGTATAAAGTCTATGTACAACTGAGTCATTTAGTATACTATAAACATTTTCCTGTCATACATACATCTTGTTTTTCCCAAAGTGAGTAATTACCTACATATGAAAATAGATATGTCAAGAAATATTTACAGTGTAGCTTTAAATATTAGAAGTCTGTACAATAATGCTGTGGGAACACAGAAGAGAAGGTACCCCATTTTCTATGTATGTATCACTTTTTCATCTGAAACGTTTCCCTTGTTGTTGAAATGTCTCCTCAGCATATTCAGGCACATTTTGTATTTCTCAGTTATGTGTTCTATCAGTTTTATCTTTCTCAATGTATTCTGACAAACCCTAATCTGAACTTGTTGCTCTTTATATTTATAGTTCCTATGCCGTCTTAACTTCTCTCTGCTCCCCCTCCATGGTTTCCTGTGGTCTCTCCTTCTGTATCTTTCATTATTTAGAGGTGTGTTGAACTTCTTTGGCTGAAATTCCAATTTTCATTTCTTTTTTCTTTTTCTCTCCACTGCCTCCAGTACTGGGAATTGAACCCACAACTTTGCACATGCCAGACAAGTGCTCTGCCAGTGAGCTACATCCTTAGCCTCTCTCTATGTTCTGTCAATTTTTTGGGCCTTCATTAACTTTTCAGAAGCAAGATATTCTAATAGTGATTCTCATATCTTGTCTAAAATGTTACTATCAATTGAAAGCTGGATTCTTTTCCTTATCACTGTTCCTCTGTGGTACCCAAAAATAATATTTTCTGATTATAAAGAGTTGTTATTTTGTTGTTAAATAAAGTAATTTTACAGAATATGCTTTACTCTGATGGCATGGCTTACTGGTAAACTTCTTTAACTTTTCCTAGTTAACCTTGATTTAATGTGCAACCCATTTTTGTCTTTCTGAGACTAAATGTATTCTCTTTTATGGTCATACTGAGCTAGGTTTCTCTTAGTTGTCAGTATTTCTTTCAGTGCTGGGTTTACTGGATAATAGCTTATTATTGCTTATTACCTAACAGGCTGACTAAAAGGACATGTTGTTGTTGTTGTTGCTGTTGTTGTTGTTGTTAGGTGTCATCCAGTCGTATTTGACTTGCAGCGACCCTACAGGGCCTTTGGTGGCTGTTTGCTTTCATTGTTTTTGCCATTGTTTTGAGAGTGGGATGCCACGATCTTCTCCCGTTTTTTGCAGTGCTGGGGATTGAACCCAGGGCCTCAGAGCAGAAAGCAGCACTCTACCAACTGAGCTAAACTCCAGTCCAAAAGGGCAAAGTACTGTATAAACAGAAAGAAATTTGCACTCAGCAAGTAAATTCATTTCATGAGTTGTCCTTATGAATAATATGACCCACTATCTAGCATGAGTTGATCCTATATGCTCTTGATAGCTAATATGTCTCTAGGCCTTAGCATTTGAACTACAAAGTAGAAACTCATGACTGTCCAAATTATCTGTCATTTCATTTCTATATTTTATTACAGAACTGAAGTTCAGCAAAGTGACTGTTATTTTTAGTGTTTAAACAAATTGAGCTTTTATTGTGTTTTAAATAATGCGTTAATTCCTTGTGAGAGGTTTTAATGTAGAGAAAAAGGTCAAAGGTAGAATGACACAAAATTTTTTTTGTTTATTTCGGTTTGGGTTTTTGTTTTAGGGGAAGGCGTTTGGAGGGACAAGGCCAGTAGTCAGGGATGGTGTCGGTTGCAACTACCTGAGAGAAAGAATAGCGTCCTTATCTACATCTACCTTTGTGGGATCAGAACTCTAAGAACAACTTCTACTAATTTGTAGAGGTGTATCTCCTGAGAGTTTACTTGAAAGCTCTTGTTCCAAGTACAGCAATTGGGTGATTTTGTTGAATTGAATATTTAATAAGAGTGTTTTTGCCTTTAGACTCAATTTGGTAAATTTAGGTTTCTGGTTCTGCTTCCAGATAGGAGCAATTTTCATAATTGTGTTTGGCAAGAGTTCTTTGGCTGGAAGTGAGAAAAAATTCAAATTGTCTCCAAAGGGAATTTTTCAGTGTCTCATATGGTAAAATGAAGGGGATGAATGTAGTTGGGCCTCAGGAAACAACTAGAACCGAGGAATTTAATACTGTCAAGGCTCTTTGCTTGTTTCTCTACATCTCTTTGTTTCTAATGTCACAACTGTGGCATGTAGTAGACTACTTAGAAAATATTTTTGAATGAATGGATAAATCTTAAGCTGGGATAAAGTTTAGAAAACTCAAGTAAAGGTAATTTGATTAATACTGTTTTAGACCTTTGGGGCTAACAATGTTTCCTTGTATATAAGCCTGCTAGCTAGGAAGATTTTGATGCCCTTTAATGACAAGTCTGAAACTATAGGGTTCCATAATTAAAAGCTGCTGGCTGTGGGCTATCAACCTTTTCAACTTAATGACATTAAACCTAGTTTCAAAATAATTATATTTGACTCCTCTGTCAACCTCATTGTTTACTAATTCTTCCTTAAGATCATATACCTTGATCACTTCCACAGTGCTCTGAAGACTTTTATACTCTTTGCAGGTACTCACATGCCTACCATACCCTCAAAAATGTTAGAAGCTTTTCTTGTTGCGAGATACCAGGAATGCATGGATATGGTAGTTAGAAATAATGTGATGACTACATATATCAGATACCCACCATGCCTGCATTCTTGCAGGAATTAAGGACAAAAATAGCACTGCTTCCTTTAATGAGAAAAATTTATTTTAGGAAAAGAGGGAGTACAAGTATAACAGGGTGCTAAATGTATCCTTCCTGCTGATGGCTAAAGTAGGGAAGCAATAAAAATGAGTGGGCTGTTCTTGGTTGTAGTTAGATATACTCTAATATTTTTGTATTTTTATTGAATGTTTTATTTTTACTGGTTGTTATTAAACATTGAAAACAGTTTATAGTCTTGTCTTTGTTGACTAGTGATGAGCCATAAATGGACATTTGAGAATAATCCTTAATAAATTACATTCTCAGGACCTTTTTGCTTTTACTGTTACCCATGTTTAAAGACAATTAGGACCCAAACATTCTCTTCTGCCTTTCCAGAAAACTCAGCATTTCTTTGTTGGCTTGTTTGTTTATTTGTTTTAGCTTTTTTGTTTGGTTGGTTTTATTTTTTTCCACAGAAATGAGAGGATGAACTCAGGGTGTTGCACATACTAGGCAGGTGTTCCACCTCTGAGCTGCACCTGCAGCCCATCCTTTTTTAAATTTTTTTATTTTGGGACAGGTTTTGCTAAGTTACACAGGCTGCCTCTGGCTTTGAACTGGCTATCCTCTTGCCTCAGCCTGCAGAGTAGGTGGGATTACTGGCATGCGCCACAGTGTCAGGCCTGGTCTAATTTCCTTAATACCAAATTCCTTAATGCCAAATTCTTGGTTCAGTGTAGCCAACTTTCAGCACCTCTTTTCTAACAAATTAGGCCATGCCAATCTTTTCACAAAATGTAAGATAGATCCAGGATTTTATGCCCAAGTCTTTGTGTTTGATTCTCAAAACAAAATGTCATAAGGAAATTCTGATTTTGAAAATAATCCTGAACATTTTCTGGTCAAGGAACAGTTTTAAACTCTGCCCCTGAACAAGGTGTAACTACTTTTTATGGTATGTTCTGAATTTGTCTATTTGATACAGGGAATGCATCTTCTCTCACAAATTCATTCAAGACCAGGCTTAGATCAGTTTTTGGATGGGAGAACAGCATTTTCAGGCCTTATCACTTACCTTCCTTTGTCCTTGTTACCAAAGGTCTTCAAAAAGTAGTGGCTCGCACCTGTAATCCCAGTGACTCAGGAAGTGGAGACAGGGGGCTTGCAAATTCAATGCCAGAGGCATCCTGGGTAATTTAGTGAGACCTTATCTCCAAATAAGAAGTGAAAAATAGGTTAGGGGTGCTGCTCAGTGGTAGGGTGCTTGCAAAGAATGTGTGAGGCCCTGGATTTAATCCCTCAGGTGCTGGGAAAAGCAAAAGGGCCTTGTAGAGCTGGACACAACAGCATATCCTTGTAATCCTGGTGATTTCAGAGGCTGAGGCAGAGGGATTGAGAGTTTAAGACTAGAGGCAGCCTGGTCAAAATAGAGAGACCTTGTCTCAAAATAAAAAACAAAAAAGGGGCTACAGTGTAGCTCAGTGATAGAGTGTTATTAGGTTAGCATGCATAAGGTCCTGGGTTCAACTCCCTCATGTACTGAAAAGAAAAAAAAGTCTTGTAGTAATGGTTATTAACAGTAGCAATGCACATTTATTTATTTAATATCTACTTATTTATTTTGGGCTGGGATTTAGCTCAGTTGGTAGAGCACTGCTCTGCAGTCTCTGAGATCCTGAGTTCGATTCCCAGTACCACAAAAATGGGAGAAGGATGTGGCAATCCACTCCTGAGGCAATCCCAAAACAATCAGCCACTGAAAACTCTATAAAGTTCACTGCGAGTTGGACATAATTCGATAGCAACCTAACAACAATTTACTTACTTAACATCTGCTTACTCCTAAGTATTACAGTAGCTCTTGTATAAGAAAAGTATGTTAGAAATGCTTCTATGCAGTTTGCTTCATTTCATAGAAAAAGGGGGATATATGATGTGGATTCAGAACTGTATAATTTCTAGGTCTAAATTGGAACATTAGTATTATAGTATAAAAAGCCAGTTTCAAAATCCTGTTACAGCCCATAACTGATGCCATTATGTTTTGTTGTTAGGTGCCCTACAACAGAACAAAACACAACACTGTTCTATGTACACAATCTTCTTATGTTTGAGCCCATTGTTGTTGTAATGTCTGTATTTCTTCTCATTTTGAGTTGTGCCACATCAGCAAAGGAGGTCCTAAGGGCTCTACTCCATTCTCATCATTAGGGTTGACCCTACTTTGAGGAGGCAACTCTTCCCCAGTTATTTCTTGAATGTTTTCCAGCCTGGGGGCCTCATTTTCCAGCACTATATTTGATTGTGTTTCTCTGCTGTTCATAGGGTTTTCAATGGCTAATTGTTTTGGGAGTGGGCTGGTGGGTCCTTCTCCCTAGTCTTAGTCTGGAATCTCAGCTGAAATCAGCACAGATGGCTCTGCTGGTGTCTGAAATACCAATAGCATAGTTTTCAGCATCACAGCAACATGCAAACCCCCATAGCATGCCATGCTGACAGACACGTGGGAGAATGGTATTATAGAAACTTATAATATTCTTTCAAGTTCCTTAATATGCATATTCCGCAAAAATGTTTCATATAACGCCCTTCAAAAGCCTGGAGATTTTTGAAGTCTTTTTTTTTTTAAATTAAAAACTTCATTTAAATGTAACTGACATGTAGTAAACTACATATTTATGGTATGTACCCTGATAAATTTTGACATTTTAATATGCCTGTGGAAATATCACTACAGTCAAGATAATGAATATATCTGTTATCTCCCAAAACTCCTTAGACCCCTGTGAAACCTCTTCCTCCTGCCCCTTCTCACTTTCTTCTACCATCCCCAGGATCTTCTTCTGGTCATTATATATAGCTTGTATTTTCTAGAATTTTATATAAGTGTAATCACACAATATATACTCTTTTGTCTAGCATCTTTTACTCAACTTAATTATTTTGAGATCATCCGTATTATATGTCTTTAACAGTTCATCTCATTTTACTGCCAAGTATCATTAGAAGGTATTTTGCTTTCTAAAAACTTGTGCCCACAAACATACTGATCCCAATATTTTTATTTTTAAATCTTTAAAAATCTTTTTAAAATACTCGTTTTGGCGCCCACCTTAATCCCAGTGACTCAGGAGTCTGAGATTAGAGGATAGTTAGTTTGAGGACAAGGTAGAATGTATAACCTAGTGAGTCTATATCTCAAAATAAACATTTGTTTAAAAAAGCAATTAGGGGATATAGCTCAGTGGTAGAGCATAGTATGTGCAAGATCCTGGGTTCAGCCCCCAGTACTGCAAGAAAAGAAAAAAAAATAACCCCCACCCCCCCTTTACTTCAAAAAGTAAAGATTTACTTTTTAAATCTTTAATCCTTATGAAATAATACCTGTTTATCTGAAGTTAAGACATATCTTAGTTTCATTTGTTTTGTTGTAGTTGTTAAATTCTAAGAAAGTTAAACCTAACTTTGATTTAAATTTTTCATAGTGCTTATTTCCTAATTTTTAATTATGTCTTCTTCAGCCTTGATATTACCCACTGGCGGTCAAATTACTGTAAAATATGAGGCCCATCCTCTACTCCCTAGCTTTCAGACTTGAGGAATTTAGCGTTATGAAATAACTTTCCATATGATCTATTTGTATACAAGGGAGAATGTAGAAAATAAAAAGGTTCATCTCATCCTGTTATTCAGTAGTATGGTGGCTTTTTTTTTTTCTTTTTTTTTTTTGTACTGGTTTGTTGGACCCAGACTTTATGCATGCTTTGCAAGCACTTCTCCCATTGAGCAACACCCCCAGCCCATTTGTTTTCTTAATTTGAGAAAAGGTCTCACTAAGTTATACAGGCTGCCTCTGGCCTCTAATTTATGATCCTTTTCCTCCTTTGCCTCCCAAGTCATTGGGATTACAGACATGAACCATGGTGCCCAACTTGGTGGCTGTTTTTATTGACAGCATGTACCCCTTTGCCTAACACATCAGCTATCTCAGAAACTACCCCTTCAACTTTGGCCAGCACACTGAGGTACCTTGTGACTGCCAATACTAAAAAGCATGCCATTGACAATGTATGTTCCAGGTAATGACCATCACATTACTTATTAAATTTATACCACTTAGCTTGCTCCCATTTCAGTCATCCTTCTAGTCCTAATTTTATAGCTCAGCTGTGGTACCTGCTTCCTTCTCCCTTCGTTTAATGATATAAACTAGACTTCCCCTTTTGGCTTAACTATTGGATTTTGACTTTGCTTATTCACTCATTTGTTATCCCTCACTATCTTAAATGAGAAATTACATCTGCAGCTTTAATTTTGTGTAGCCAACCTAGGCTGTGTAACTCCCACCTTCTTTTGTCCCAGCTAAGAGTCAGAAGGATCAAGATGACTCTAACATCTGTTGCTGGGCCTTGAGGCAGCGTCATCTGGATTGTTGCAAACCACTTAGCTGAAGTTTGTTGTTGTTGTTGTTGTTGTTGTTAGGTGCCATCGAGTCGGTATCCGACTCATAACAACCCTCTGTACAACAGGGGAAACACTATTGTCAGTGCTTCTCTGCTGTTCATAGGGTTTTCAATGGCAGATTGATTTTTGGGAGGGGGTTGCCAGGTCCTTCTCCCAAGCCTACAGCTTCTGGTGTTCCCAGGTGGTCTCCCATCCAGGTACTACCCAGGCCCGACCCTGCTTAGCTTCCAAGATCTGACGGGATCAGATGCCACAGGGCTATAGCTGCAGGCATTAGCTGAAGTGGAAAATGGAATATCCTGCCTCTTTAGTTTTCTAATCTCTGGGTTTCCCATATCCATTTTGGGTTATATGACTATGTAATCACGAGCATTCCTGAGTGACCATGCTGTCCTCAGGATTTTTAGGCACTATCTGTGTTATCTTTCCTTGGTTTCTCAGAATGACTTTTTGGGACAGACCATTCACCAGGCCGTGGTGGAACATAAATACATCTCTTTTTTTTCTTTTGTCATTTTGTTTAAACTTAGAGAAATGATATCTGGTAGCTTTTACAAATTCATTGAGGTCTTTCATATGACCATTTCTAAGGTTGCTTTTCCCTTGTTAACAAGGTGTGATGTGACCGCTAAAATTATAGATCAGTTAGGGACTCAGTGTATCTATACACTGTCTTGATACAATTTGTTTTATCTGAACTTTTCAAAGTACTCATTTGATTCTTTGCACACTTGTCCTACCTCATGGTTTCTAGCTGCTTAACTGCTTAATTCCTGGATTCTAGTGTAATAGTTAACAGTGAAATACCAGTTATAAGATGGTTACTGTGGCACATGCCGGTAATTCTAGCAACTTAGGAGGTGGAGGTAGGAGGATCAAGAGTTTGGGACCAGAGGTGGCCTGCCTAATTTATCCAGACCTTGTCTCAAGATAAAAAATAAAAAGAGGGTTGGGAATACAGGTTAATGGCAGAAATGGCAGAGCATTTGCAAAGTATGTGCAGCACCCTGGGTTCAACCCCCAGTATTGGAAAAAAATACCAGTTATATACCTATATTTTTATTTTTCTGAAAATTTTGCAAGTATTTGAGTTTTATTTCTCTTTTTCTCGGCAAGAAATATATTACCCTACAAAAGCTTAATTCTGCTGTTTTTTTTTTTTTTTTTTGAGGAGAATTGATTAAAAACTGACACTGTCACCTACATGATTAGGTCATAAGAGTTGTTTAATCCTTTGTCCAAAAACAGCTCAAGTTATTTCACTAACCATGTGAAGTCTTACCTTTTTCACTCCTGTATGTCCTAGAATATTTACATGCTTTCTCAGATTTCCTAGCAGAGATTTTTTTTTTTCCCGGCACACAATCTTTTTTATGTTTAAGCCACTGTGTCAATCCATCTAGTTGAGGGACTTCCTTTTTTTAGTTGACCCACCACTCTCCCAAACATGATGTCCTTCTCCAGGGCTTGGCTTCTCCTGACAACATGCCCAAAACACATAAGATGCAGTCTAGCCTTCCTTGCTTCCAAGAAGCATTCTGGTTACATTTCTTCTAGGATAGATCTCTTGGTTCTTTTGTCAGTCCATGATATATTCAATATTTGTCTGCAGTACCAAAAGTCAAAGCATCAGTTCTTCTCCTGTCTCCTTTATTCAACGTCTAGCTTTCACAAGGATATGGTGTAACTGAAAATACCATGGCATGAGTCAAAAGCATCATCATCTTCAATGTGACATCTTTACTTTTCATAACCTTAAAGATGTTTTTTGCAACAGCTTTTCCCATTGCAATCCATCATTTGATTTCTTTTTTTTTATTGGAAAATTTTAATGTACACCTTAATGTGATTCATTCTGACATGCTTTTCATTGTGACAATTCCATATATGCATTTTGATGAACATTATTCATATAGGTTACCCCTTACCCTCCCATATGCTTCCCCCCTCCCAACCTCCCCATCTAAGTCTTCTGTATCTTTTACTTAGTAATATTTTCTATATGTCCTTGGGTTCCAGTTCTGTTTAAGATAGAAACTTTTCCTGTAGTGGTCTTTGTTTTTATCTTGTTAGAACAATTACATGCATTTTCTAGACCATTTATATTGACACCATTCTTATCTCCCCCCCCCCTTTTATTTTGATCTGACCTTTGCATAGGAGTTTTCCTTCTTATAATTTTGAATCAGCTCCCACATATGAGTGAGAACACGGGGTGTTTCTCTTTCTGAGCTTGTGTTCATTCACTTAAAATAATTTTCTCTAATTCTATCCATTTTCTAGCAGAGATTTTTTAAAGAGCTTGCTTTAAAAATAATGAAATTTCTATAATAATGACAAAAGAGTGAATTAGGTAAAGATTCAGTTTTTGTTACCTTATTACGATCTAAGTATTCTTTTGCTGATCTAAATTATAAACTTAATCTAACTCCTTATGCTGTATAAAGGTTTTTGGACTTTGAAAAGTCTCCCTACCCTGATTGCTGTTTCTTGGTCTTTCTGTGACCGGTATAGATTGGGCTTCTGGCAAGGCAAGAGATTTTGAGGAGATTTTAAATTAAATAAATAAATAAATCAATCATTGTTTTTGTTGTTGTTAGGTGCCATCAAGTCGGGTCTAACTCATAGCGACTCTCATAGGGTTTTCTTTCTTTCTTTTTTTTTTTTTCTTTTTGTTGTCATTTTTAAATAGTTTTTTAAAAAACTTTCCCTTTATTAGTAAATGATGATGGGGTAATAGAGTAATACAGTATTGGTTTTTTTCATTATGCATCCTTTACATCACTCTAGCAACACTTTCATCAATCCACAAGGTTTATGGAGTCTTATGGCTAATGTGTAGTAAAACTGAAATGCATATTTGGGTTATATTCCCCTATTTTTCCAATGTACTCATGAAGTTGCACTGTTCACATTGAGATCATCCTTTCCTCTTTCATCCCTCCACTTTGACCCTCCTCCCTATCCCACCTTCTACAGTCTTTGCTTCCTACTACTAATTCCCTCCCTCCTTCTTTCTACTCTTTATAATATCCCTTCTTCACTAAGTTTAATTGTGTATTTTTATATATCAATTTATGTATAGGATTTTTTTCTTCCTTTAAGTGTGAGTCAACACCCACATATGAATGAGAGCATATGGTATTTCTCTTTTTGAGCTTGTGTTCATTCCCTTAAGGTGATGTTCTCTAGTCCCATCCATTTTGCTGCAAATGACATTATTTCATTTTTTTATTGCTGAATAGTATTCTATTGTGTATATGTACCATAATGTTTTTATCCATTCTTCTGTTGATGGGCACTTTGGTTGTTCCATATCCTTGCTATTGTGAAAAGTGCTGCATTGAATGTGGAGATGCAGGTGTCTCTGTGGCATGATGACTTGTCTACCTTTGGGTATATTCCCAGTAGTGGTATAGCTGGGTGGTATGGCAGTTCTAATTTTAGTTTTCTTAGGTATCTCCATATTGATTTTCAAAGTTGATTGAACCAATTTAGCATCCCGCCAACATTGTAAGATAGTTCCTTTCTCTCTGCATCCTTACCAGCACTTATTATTCATTGTTTTGTTGACCTTGGCCATTTTTACTTGAGTTAGGTGTAATCTCAGAGTTGTTTTGATTTGCATTTCCCTAATGGTTAGGGACATTGAACAATTTTTCATGTGATTCATAGCCTTAGACACTTCTTCATTTAAGAGCTGTCTGTTCAGTACCTTTACCCATTTGTATATTGGGTTATTTGTTGTCTTGGGATTTACTTTCTTGAGTTCTTTGTAAATTCTAGAAATTAGTCCTGTGTCAGATGTGTAGGATGCGAAAATTTTCTCCCATTCAGTTAACTCTGTTGATTGGTTCCTTTGTTGTACAGAAGCTTTTTAATTTCATGTAATCCCATTCATCTATTCTTGTTGCAATTTCCTGAGCAGTTGGAATCTTATTAAGGAAATGCTTTCCTATTCCTGTGTGTTGAAGCATGTTGCCTATTTTTCTTCCAATAATTTTAAGGTTTCTGGTTTCATGTTGAGGTCTTTTATCTATTTCGAATTACTCTCATGCAGATTGAGGGGTGTGGGTTTGTTCTCATTTTTCTGCAGGTGGAAACCCAAGTTTCCCAGAAGCATTTGTTGAAGAGGCTATCTTTTCTCCAATTTGCATGCTTAGCTCCTTTTTCAAAGGTCAGTGGCTATAGGTGTGTTGGTATATCTCTAGGTCCTCATAGGGTGGCTGATTGTTTCAGGATCCTTTGGGAGTATATTGCTACATCTATCTCCTGAAGTAAATAAATAGTATTTATATAATGAATATGAATTGGATGGGATTTTATTTCAAGGGACTCTGAAGAGACTTTATTGCAGGTATAGAAGAATATCAAAAGCAATGATTTGCACAGAGGCTGGAGTTTCATAAATGAGTATTATAAAACATTTATTAGTAGTAGGTAATTGTTTTGTTTCTCTTAATCATAGGATCTTGGGATGTCCTGAGTTTCTTTTCAAAGCTCATTCTTTGGATAAAAACTAACATTATTAATAGAATGATAGGCTTGTCATTTCCTAGGCATCAGGTACCATGACCTAATTTCTGATGTGAAAGGTTATGTTTTCTTATTTTCTTTCTCCCTTTTAGATCCATTTTTCCTATCCACCCCTCCTTCCGAATCATTGCCTTGGCAGAGCCCCCTATTATTGGAAGTACAACACAGCAGTGGCTGGGACCAGAATTCTTAACCATGTTCTTTTTCCATTATATGAAACCACTTGTCAAAAGTGAAGAAATCCAAGTGATAAAGGAAATGGTAAGAGTGAAGCCAGCTCTAGCCTAGAGTCTATAACTATTCTCTTTTTAACTTTTCCCAGCCCCCTAAGGATTATAACAAATCTTATACTAACCTGACTAATTGTTGGGTGGCTTCTTGTGTGTGTGATTCATTATGGCAATGTCTTCCTTAACTAAGCATTGTGTTTAGCATTTTTGGAGTTCTAGAACTGCATTAGTCAATGTAATAGTATGAACCACAAAAAAAAAAAAATTTAAAAACTCAGTTTCTCAGTCACATTTGAAGTACTCAATACCCACATAAGACCTTTTGGCTACCATATTAGGTAGCACAGATAATGAAAATTTTCATCATCTTAGAAAGTTCTATTGGAGGATACTATTCTAGATCATGAATAATTACCTTTTCTTTTTTTAGCAAAATATGTGTTGAACCCACGGCCTCATGCATGCATACTAGGCAAATATTACCCCACTGAACCACACTCCTATCCAGCTCTTTTATTTTTTTAATTTTTGAGACAGGCTCTGAGTCGCACAGGCTGCCTCTGGTCTCAAACCTGCAATTCTCTTAACTCAGTCTCCTGAGTAGCTGGGATTATAGGTATGCACCATGTTGCGCAGCTAATAATTAACTTTTCACATAAGTGAACTCACTCACTTTGAAATGCCAGAATGAATTGATTAATTTTAGGTTTGTGTGAACATGGTTGTGGATGTGGGCATAGGCTTTAGTTTTCAACAACTTGGTTCTAAATGTCAAATCCCCGTTACATATTAGTTGCCAGATCTTGGGTAAATTACTCATAGTTTTTTAATCTGAAAATGAGAATAATATGCTACTTACTATATCACAGGATTGATTGAAAAAATAAGTGAGGTAAAGTGTGTATGGCATAGAAATTAAATTTTTAAAAATTAGTTACTTAAATGACTACCCTGAGCAGTAAGTATACTTTCAAAATCGTCCCATTATGCCAGTCATTGTTTTAACTTCTCTTTCTGATCCTTTTAAATTAAAATTTTAAGTTTATTAATGCTTAAATAAAAATTGCTTATGGTTTAATTAAAATATTAAGGTTTATTTTAGTTAGAAGTGGGAGAGGACATGGCAATCCATTCCCTAGACAATCCTAAAATAATCAGCCATTGAAAACCCTGTAAGTGTTGCTATGCCTTGGCCTGGCTCAAGGACACCTAACAGCAACAACACCAACAATAACAACATAGTTATAAGCAATCAGTGTATGTTATTTTGGCGCTGCTCTTCAGAGTTCATTGATATGTTGATCACAGTCCTCAAGTATGTTTTAAAATGAGAAAAATGCTGTAATCCCAGCGACTCAGGAGGCAGAGTCAGGAGGATTGCAAATTTGAGGGCAGAGGCAGCCTATGTAACTTAGTGAGACCTGTCTCAAGATAAAAAGTTTAAGAAGGGGACTAGAGATGCAGCTCAATGGTAGAGCACTTGCAAAGTATATGTGAGGCTCTAAGTTCAGCCTCCGAGTACTGGAAAAAACAAAAACAAACACACAAAATAACAAATAAAATGAGAAAAATGGACACCTTGAACATCCATCCCAGGTCCAATAGTACTATATAACAACAACATGTTGTTCGGTGCCATTGAGTCAGGGTCCGACTCATAGCAAATCTACATACAACAGGTAAAAGAGTATTGTTAGCACTTTTCTGCTATTCATAGGGTTTTCAATGGCAAATTGTTTTTTGGGAGTGGGCTGCTGGGTCCTTCTCCCAAGCATACAGCACCTGGTGTTCCCAGGTGGTCCCCCATCCAAGTACTAACCAGTCTTGACCCTGCTCAGTTTCTGAAATCTGACAGGATCGGACGCCACAGTGCTACGGATGCAGGTAACAACAACATATACCACAAATAATGTTAAATGAATTATATAAATAAGTATTCTCCCAAACAAAGGAATTTGGTTTCAGTAAAAAATGACTAAATTGGAGCTTAAAGAATCATGCTGAATCTAACAAAACAAGAAATGAAAAAGTTTTCATGGATACACTAGATGCTCGTTGTTAATTGAATTAGAAGCTCCTTTCAGTTTGTGTTGTATATGGAGAAAAGTGGCTTAGTTTTATTTGCCTTATTGTTCACAAGAAAGCAGGGGCTTAAGTGTTTCCTTAGAAGTTGAATAAACAACTTTATTCATGAATTAAGCATATAACCAGTAATCAGGGCCTTTAAAAAAATGTAGTCTAATATTTGCTAAGTAGTCATCATTTCTGATTGACTGACCAGATATCCCAGTTTATTCTTTCTGCTTTTCCTCAATTTTCTCATAAAATAGGTCCCAAATATACCTCAGGAAGCTGTGGAAAAATTATTATCATTTACACACAAACTCAGAGAGACCCAGGATCCAACAGTAAGTCTGGGCTTTTCCCACAGGGTTTTCTGTTGTTGACAGACTGCTGCTTTATAAACTACTTTTTAACTTGGTATATTTATCCCTTATGCTATGCTTTCTCCTATGCATATGTTTAACTCTGATTTCACTGATGTTAACATTGCTTCCAGCTCCTCATGACTCATGTCATAGAGAACAATTTTTAGCTTTTAGAGGAAGCTGGGGGTTCTGCTAGAGATTCTCTTCTGTTCCTTCTATCTCCTTTGTTGAACAACATCATCTATACTTAACAGTTTCAAGTCCCATCTAAGTTAATGCCTTTGTCTTTATCTTCAGCTTCTTTTTTTCTGATTGATTTCTTTATATTTCCATCTCAAGATGGCATATTGGAAAGATAAAAGGCTGTCCCTCTCTAACTCTGTGAGTCTATTCTCATCTATAAAATGGTCACACTGCCTTCTACTTCATAAGAAAGTTGCAATGATTAAACATAAAAATGTATGTAAAGAAGCTCCTCCTTAGTAGCTGCATAATAAATGTCAGTTTCTTTTACTTTTTGTCTGGATATTTTGAGATCACTATCATATGTCCAAATTTGACATATACAAGTAAACTATTTTTCCTCTTTAAATCTATTCATGTTCCTAATTTAAATTCCTATTAATCTATCTACCAAATTACCTAAATTAGAAACCATGACACCGTGATTGATTCTTTGCTTTCCTAATGTCTTTGCTAAATCTGAAAGCAAATCTGCCAAATTAAGCACGTCAGGGTCACATCTGTGCTTTTATCGTACTGTCAATAGTTGTCCTAATATCAGATTTCACAATCTTTCTTCTGGGATATTGTTATTTCCTCTGAAAACTGTCCTTTTCACTAGTAGTAATTCATTTTTCACATGGCTTTTTGTTAGTTTTCTGTAGCTATTTTAACAAAGTGCAATAAATTGGTGGTTTAAGACAACAAAAATTCCTCTCTGGACAATAAAAATTTGAAATCAGTATCACTGAGCCAAAATCAAGTGTTGGCAGAGCTGCACTCCCCAGGAGGCTCCAGGGAAGAATCCACTCCTTGCTCTTTCCAAATTTTGATGGCTGACAGCATTCCTTAACTTGTGGCTTCATCATATCAATTCTCACTCCATCTTCCCATCACCTTCTCTTGTATATGTATAAATCTCTGTCTCCCTCTCTCTTTTAGTGATGCATAGGATTGAATTTAAGGCTCACATAAATAATTCAAGATAATGTTCTTATCTCAAAATACTTAATCTTACCTGCAAAGACAACTTTGCCATAGAAAGTACCATTCACAAGCTCCAAAGATTAAGATATAAATGTGTTAGTGCGGTGTAGGGTTGGGGACTAGGGACCATTTTCTCAACCTGTCACAGGTTGCCTATTAATTACTTCTGGGACCTCATCTTACCTTTCCCTCTCACTTATTCTTTTCAGCTATACTGTTTTCTTTGCTATTCATTGGACGCACTAATGACTGCTTCAGGGCCTTTGCCACTGGGGTTTCTTCTGCTCAATATTCTTCCTTAGATAGCTGCGGGTTTAGTCCTTCACCTCTTTCAGATTTGTTTAGATATCACTTTTTCAGCAAAGCATTTCTGAAGCAGTCTATTTTAGAGCCAGATTTCCTTCCCATTCTGTTCCTATCCTTTTGACTACGTTAAGGCTCTTCATAGAGCTTATGACTGTTGCACATAATAGACAGGTTTTACTTACTTTCTTTTTGTTGTCTCTGCCCTCACTTGGGTTTTAGAACTGTAGAGGCAGGGTATTTGTTTGTCTTGTTCCCTGTGGTATCTGCAGATTCAGGAACTTTGCCTGTGACACAGAAGAAACTCAACAGCTATCTGTTAAGTGAATGAATGAATAAATCTTCCATGTTGTCCTTGGAGTGATCTTTTTCAATCCATTTCCTAAGTTCCAACCCTTCTTTAAAATTGTTAAGGGATTCATTCCCTTTGCCTGTAGATTAAAGACAACCTGCAAAGTGTGCCCGCACAGTTCTAACTCGGCTGCTTTTCCAGTCTCATTTCCTATAATCTCTGTTGAAGCACCTTCATCTCTGCCCACACATGACTTGAATATTGCCTGGAATGTCCTTTTTCCCCCGTCCTTTTGTCCCTTAGGTTCCCTATTCACTCAGGTCTTTCTCAGACCCTTAGGCAGAAGTTATCTTTATCTCTAATCTGCTTTCAGAACACATGGTGTATACTTCTGATATTCATTTACTGCAGTTCTATTACAGTTTGCTTCTGTCTCCTCAATTAGTATTTGAATGCCTCAAGTCTGGGTTGTGTTCATTCTTTCATTCCTGTTTCACACCCTGGTGCCTGGCATATAATAGACAATTAAATCTTTGAAGAATGAATGAATATTTTTATTAGATCATCCCTTAGAATTTTTCTCCTGAGAATATTACATTTTTATAAAATAAAGGATTTTTTAAGAAGAAGAAAAGTAAAATTATTTCAACTAATTTCTGATGAGATCTTTTATATTTCTAAGCTGAGGTACTAATAATCATGGTAATATGAAAAATCCTTTGAGGAGTGCTTTTAAATTCCATATCCATGGTAACTAAGGGAATGTTCTTCACATTTTCACCCTCTTTTCTACAAGATAGAACTGTAGTTATAAATTTGAAATAGTAAGTGTTCAATACATTAGTAATTTTTATGTTAAGATATACTTTCAATTTTTAATTAGTGACAGCAGAAATTACCAAAATCTTTATTTAATATTATTAAATGGCTCAACATAAAGCCTAGTTCTGTTTTTTATTATTATTATTATTTTGTTTTTTAAACACTAGGTATTATTACAGAGTATTTGGGTGCTCTGCATGAGTTGCTATTCTTCAAATCATGAGAAATCCTCACTGATCACTAGGATTAAATGTAAAGTCTAAATTCAGTATTATGCTTAGAATGAAAATAGAATGTTGCATTATGTTAGGGTTTAATAAGACCCTTCTCATAAGAATCCTCTGTTTGGAGTCATTTGTCAAACATTTTTTCATGATTAAAATAGGTTTTTTTCCCCCCATGGTTCTAGATATTACAAAAATAGGAATTTCTGAGTCATCTCTAACCTCTGATACTTTGGATCATATCATCCAAATCATCTCTGGTTCTTATTTCCTCCTTCTTTCTTATATGCAGTCAGTTGGCAAATCCTTTGAGACATTTGTTGCCTCCTTTCTTTACATTCTTATTGATATAATCTCACTGTTGGTATAATCTCACTGTTGAACTTTATCTTTGTATAGGTAGATTAATGAAGTACCTTCTGTTTCCTGACTCTCTCTGTCCTTTAACTCCAATACATAATGCTGGTGGTTTAATTTAGAAACTGTTGTTGTTGTTAGGTGCCCTCCAGTTGGTGTCTGACTCATAACGGCCCTACCTACAACAGGCAAAACACTATTGTCAGTGCTACTCTGCTATTCATAGGGTTTTAAATGACGGATTGATTTTTGGGAATCGGTTGCTGAGTCCTTCTCTGAAGCCTACAGTATCTGGTGTTCCCAGGTGGTCTCCCATCCAAGTACAAACCAGGTCCGACCCTACTTAGCTTCGGAGATCTGATGGGATTGAATGCCACAGTGCTATGGCTTCAGGCAATTTAGAAATTAGGACAGTAATAATCTGATTCAAAAGGCATTTTACTACTTTGGACATAACAAAGTGTTGTTGCCTTTAGCAATAGGGCTGAACTCCTCAGAGTGTCACTTGTAGTCTTTGTTATTTGAGAGCAAGCCTTCCAGCAGGACCCCATGGTAGAGCTGGGCTGATGTCCTGACATTCTACATGATTTATGTTTCTTTTGCTCTCAGGCTTTGTTCATAGCATTTCTCCTGCCTGCTTGAACATTTTAAACCATGGTAACAGTTGTCCCACTTATTTTTGCATTAAATTATATGCTATTTTGAATTATAATTTATGGTTTCTTATATTTAAATATTGTCTCTATGTCTAGAGTGCAAATTTATTGAAAACAAGAGTGGACCAAATGTTTGCTTATAGAAGAGTTATTGGAAACTTAGAATTAGTTTTTAATGGGGAAAATGGATATATGACAGATAATGACTCCCAACCCAGTTCCAAAAGGACTGTTTAACTCATGCTCTGTCTGAAATATAATATTAATACCAGCAGATCAACATATTATAGAGCTATAAGATATACGCAGAAAGAAAAATCAATTCATTCTTTGTTTGCTTTGAGACTTACAGACATGACTTTAGGCAAAATTTTGAAATAAACAAAAGCATATTTTCTTAGAAATTTTCCCCTCATCCTTTTTGAAGCCACAGCCTCCTTCTCCAGTTTCTCAGGTGCACAGACTGCTTTACTGCCTTTATTGCCCTCTGTGACATTTCACAGTGGCCTGTTGTGCCCTACCAAAGATCCAAGTACTTTGGAAGTGTTTTGCTTATCTGGTTTTCACTGATGCTGCTGATCTGAGTTGGGACTTAGGCCAGAAATAATGTAATTCATTGTTGTTGTTGTTGTTAGGTGCTGTGAAGTTGGTTCCTATTCATAGCGACCCTATGTACAAAAGAACAAAACACTCCCAGATTCTGTGCCAGGCACACAATCTTTTTTTCTGTTTAAGCCCATTGTTGCAGTCACTGTGTCAATCCATCTAGTTGAGGGTTTCCGTTTTTTTGTTGTTGACCGCCATTCTCTCAAACATGATGTCCTTCTCTAGGGATTCGTCCCTCTTGACAACATGTCCAAAATATGTAAGACACAGTCTAGCCATCTTTGCTTCTAAGGAGCACTCTGGTTGCACTTATAGGATAGATCTGTTGGTTTTTTTGGCAGTCCATGGTATATTCAGTATTCGTCCCCAGCACCATGATTCAAAAGCATCAATTCTTCTCCTCTCTCCCTTGTTCAATATCTAACTTTCACAACCATATAATACGACTGAAAATACCATGGCATGAATCAAGCACACCTTCATCTTCATCGTGACATCTTTACTTTTCAGAACTTTAAAGACATGTTTTACAACAGCTTTTCCCAGTGCAATTTATCTTTCAATTTCTTGACCGCTGATTCCGTGGATGTTGATTGTAGAACCAAATAAAGCAAAATCTTGGATAACCTCAATTTTTTTTCCATTAATCATGAAGCTGTATACTGACCTAGTTGTAGAGATTTTTGTTTTGTTGATATTGAGGCTCAATCCACACTGAAGGTTGTATTCTTTAATCTTCTTCAGTACATGTTTCAAATCTTCATTTTCAGCAAGCAGAGTTGTGTCATCTGCATAACACAGATTGGTAATGAGTCTTTCTTCAATCATGATGCTACAGTCTTCTTCATAAAGTCCAGCTTCTTGGATTATTTGCTCAACATAGAGATTGAAGAGATACAGTGAAATGATATAGCCCTGATGTATACCTTTCTTGACTTTAAATCAGGCACCATTTCCTTGTTCTGTTTGAATGACTGCCTCCTGGTTCATGTACAGATTCCTCATGAGTACAATTAAGTGCACTGGTACTCCCATTCTTCACAATGTTATCCATAATTTATTTGATCTCCATAGTCAAATTCCTTTGCATGGCAATAAAACATAGATAGACATCTATTTGGTATTCTCTGCTTTTGGCCCATACCCATCTAACATGAGCAATGATGCCCCTGGTTCCATGCCCTCTCTGAATCCTTCTTGATTTTCCAGCAGTTCTCTGTCTATATACTGCTACCATCACTTTTGAATGGTCTTTAACAAAATTTTGCTTGCGAGTGATATTAATGATATTGTTTGATAGTTTCTACATTCAGTTGGATACTTTTTCTTGGGAATAGGTACAGATGTGGATATCTTCTAGTCGGTTGGCTAGGTAACTGTTTTCCAAATCTCTTGATGTAGACAAGTGAGCACCTCCAGTGCTGCATCTGTTTGTCGAAACATCTCAGTTGGTATTCCATTAATTCCTGGAGCCTTGCGTTTCACCAATTTCTTCAAGGCAACTTCCACTTTGTCCTTCAGTATTGTTTCCTGATCATATGCAACCTCTTGAAATGCTTGGTCACCTACCAATTCTTTTTGGTAGAATGACTCTGTGTATTCCTTTATCTTCTTTTGATGTTTCCTGTGTCATTTAATGGAGAAGGACCTGGCAATCCACTCCCAAGGCAATCCTGAAACAGTCTGCCATTGAAAACCCTATGAGGGTCACTATGAGTCAGATACTGACTCGACGGCACCTAACAACAACAACAACAACATGTCATTTAATATTTTCCCTGTAGAATCCTTCATTGTTGCCACTTGAAACTTGACTTTTTTTCTTCAATTTCTTAAGCTTGAGGAAAACAGCATCTTCTTCCCTTTTGGTTGTCGATCTCCAGCTCTTCGCACATGTCATTATAATGTTTGATTTTATCTACTCTAGTTGCCCTTTGAAATCTTCTGTTTAGTTCTTTAACTTCATCATTTTTTCCTTTTACTTTAGCTGCTTGATGTTGAAGGGCAAGTTTCAGAGTCCCTTTTGACATGTCATTTGGTATTTTTTCTTTTTTTCCTTTCTTTTAGTAACCTTTTTCTTTCTTCAGGAATGATGTCTTTGATATAATGCCACAACTCATCTTCAATTATTATTGTCTAGCACATCAAACCTGTTCTTGAGGTGGTCTCTGAATGCAAGTGGGATATACTCAAGGTCAAACCTTGGCTCTTGTACACTTGTTCTAATTTTCTTCCGTTTCAGGTTGAACCTGTGTATGAGCAGTTGATGGTCTGATCCACAATCAACACTTGGTTTTGTTCCAACTTTTGATACTGAGCTTTTCCATCATCTCTTTTCATAAACGTAGTCAATTTTGTACCTGTATGTTCCATCTGAACAGGCTAGGATTTAGGTCAGTTGGTAGAGTGCTGCTCTGCAGTCTCTGAGGTCCAGCACCACAAACATGGGAGAAGGACATGGTAATCCACTCCTGTGGCAATCCCGAAACAATGAGCCATTGAAAACCCTATAAGGGTCGCTATGAGTCAGACAGGACTTGACGGCACCTAACAACAACAACAACAGTGTTCCATCTGGTGACTCCCATGTGTACGGTCACTGTATATGTTGGTGAAAAAGTCTATTTGCAATGAAAAGGCCTTTGGTCTTATAAAATTCTATCCTATGATCTCCAGCATCATTTCTGTCATCAAGGCCATCTTTTCCAACTACTGAGCCTTTATTGTTCCAACTTTTGCATTCTAGTCACCAGTAATTATCAGTACATCCTGACTGCATGTTTGATCTATTTCAGATTGCATAAGCTGGTAAAATTCTTCCCTATCTTAATTTGTTGCCTTAGTCATGGGTGCCTAAATTTGAATAATAGTCATATTAACTGGCTCTCCTTGTAGGCATATGGATATTTTTCTATCACCAACAGCATTGTACTTCAGGACAGATCTTGAGATGTCTTTTTTGATAATGAAAACAATCCCATTTCTCTTTATTCTGTTATTCTCTGTATAGATTCATTAAAATTATATTAATATCTCATTTTTTTCATTGTGAAGAGGCTAACGGTTTTAATAATCTCTCCTACCTATTAAGTTTGTTAGAATCATTTTGTGATTTAATCTTCACAACAATCTTAAAGGTAAGTGCATTATTATTGCTACTTCAAAGGCGAGGAAACTAGCTGGAGACCCTGGCCTACTCCTGTAATCTGAGCTACGTGGGAGGCAGAGGTAGGAAGATCACAAGTTTGAGGCCAGAGGCAGTGCGCATAATTTAGCAAGACCCTATCTCAAAATAAAAAAATAAAAATTGGGCTACGTGTAGAGCTCAGTGTTGAGTACCCTCAGTACAATCTTCTAGTACCAAAAAAAAAAAAAAAAAAAAAAAGGAGGAAACAGAGGCTTAGACAGTTTAAGTAATTTGTCAGGGTCACACAGCTATTAAATAAGAATCTGGCTCATCTAATTTTACACCGTATTAACTGTACCATTACATAACCCTATCTGCCAAGAGAATTTTAAGTTCAAGTCAGCAATTATTTCCTGAGTGCTTATCATGTCCTAGGTTCTTTTTTAGTAACTCTATGAGAAAGTTGAGTAAGTTTAATGAACAGAATAAAATTATTCTGACATACAGGCGAAGGATTCCAAATAGTAAGCTCCAAATCAAGTGACAAACTAATTGACATCTCTGTTGTGAGCATCCTAAAGTGTCCAAAACTACTTTTTTTTATTTTGGAAACCCCAGGTTTGGTTAAAGCTATAAACATTTTCAGGATGTCTTAACAAGTTGGCTGTAAAGAAAAAAAAAAAGAAAAGAAAAGAAAAAAAAAAGAACAAATAGGTGTGTAAGGGTTATTTGTAAGACAAATGTGACTTGATCTGTGCTATATAACATCCTTCTCCTATTCAGCCTCCCCACTCCCACAAGTGTATGTAGCACTCAGCACAATTAAAATCCTTTAATTAAATTTAATTGATAAATACCTTTCATAAAAAAACTATTTTCACAGGTATTTTAAGTGTAAATTAGTTTTTCTTTATTTTTATTTGTAATTCATTAACAGTACATATTTAAGTTTGGCCTTGTCCCTCAAGAATAGTAAATTCTACTCCAAAGGAAGTTTAATAAGTTGAAGCATGACTCTTAACAGGTTGTCTTTGGCTTTTGATAGGCACAATCCTTGGCAGCATCACTTTCTACCCGACAGCTATTACGGATTTCCCGTCGACTGTCCCAGTATCCTAATGAAAATCTTCATAGTGCTGTTACTAAGGCCTGTCTTTCCAGGTAACCATATTCTCTTTTCTCACTAAGTTCAGGTCTCTGGGTCTTTGCTATAACAACATACCATATATTCTCCAGTTCAATCCACACCCTTTCAACAGTTTAAGAGAACTACAAAATTAGATGAGGATTAGAATTGCATGTTTATTGGAGTCACAGTTGAGAGAGCTCTCTTTCAATAATCTAATCTGCAAGCAATCCTAATCTCCATCTGATTTTGTAGCCCTCTAAAACTGTTGAAAGTTTATGGATTAGATTTGAGAATATACAGTAAGTTTACTTGACAGTCTGCATTCACAGGTCTGTAAAATATTTGTCTAACTATATAGCTATTTTTGTCTTGCCCTTAGATAATAGAACTTAGTTCTATCTTATTTAGGCATAAAAACAATTTAGGGCTGGGGATGTAGCTCAGTGATAAAGAGCATGCTTAGCATGTTCAATGCCAAAAAATAAAATAACATAAAAATTTTAAAAATATAAGAATTATTTTATAGACTGTTTTCATCACTTGGTCAAGTTGCATAGTAGTACACAGTAGGTTTGGGATTTGAATGCTAGTTCATGTGGCTTCTGAGCTAGGGCTCTTAAGCATTATACCTGTTGTTGTTGTTGTTAGGTGTCGTCTCCATATCCGACTCATAGCGACCCTACATACAACAGGGGAAACACTCTTGTTAGTGCTTCTCTGCTGTTCATAGGGTTTGATTGATTTTTGGGAGTGGGCTGCCAGGTCCATCTCCCAAGCCTACAGCACATAGTCTTCCCAGATGGTCTCCCATCCAAGTGCTAACCAGGCCCGACCCTGCTTAGCTCCCGAGATCTGATGGGATTGGATGCCATAGGGCTATGGTTGCAACTTACCTCTTTTCAAATTTGCATCAGAACTTTCCATGCTTGATAGTACTGCCCCTTTATCTAAATTTAACAGAATTAACATCATTTTAGTCTACACTAATAGTTTTCCTACCAATTGGGAAGTAATTATAAAACATTAGGTTACAAAATTTTCTTACAAAATTACATTCGCATGGAACTGTTTAAAAGAATAATAAGAAAAGATTAAGAACAGTCCCCAGTAGGCCTAGAGTTTCTTTTAGACTCTTTTCTTTTGATCTAATATTTTCATATTCTAGACACTTTCATGTGATTATTTTTAGGATAGTTTTGCTTATTGTTAATTCATTCCTTGATAAGAGGAATTAATGAGAATCTATTTTTAGTTTAGGAAAATTTATAATTGCTCTTTGTAACTCTTCAGGGTAGTAGGTAATTTTCCTTGTAATTAAATTAAACTACTTGTGTTGCAATTTGAATTTGTTCTCCCTGTGGTGTATCCAACTGAAATGAGACTCTAGTATCCTTAGAATAATTCTTTGAATAACTAACAGTTATGAGAAATGACAAAATTGATTCCTTTATTGTTTTACATAGAAGGGTATTAAATTTCTAAGTGAAAATTTGGAAAACTGCTTCAATTGCTTACTTTTCAGAGTTACAAGTTGAAGAAAATATGGAGAGACAGTTTCATTATCTACACAATATTTTGTCTAGGACAGGACTTGGTTATAGAACTGAGATCATAGTAGTAAATAGATGTGCTAAGCAATGTAAACAGTTTTGGAGCCTAAGGGGAAATAGCTCTTTGAATATATTATAATGAAATAACCACAGCTAAAGCATTCTACAACATGTAAGATTTGCCCTGGTAGTCAAATCAGCTTTTAATTTTCTTTATTTAAAAAGAATAAGTAATGAGAATTGACCCAAGAAATAAACTAGAGTGATCAAAGTTGGGAGGACAAATGTAAAGAAATCTAAAGCATTTAAGGATGTTGAAAGTTGGCAGTTTGATTCATTACTAATTTGTTCACACAGCCTACATAGAAAATAGAAGAACATTTTTATCGAGGTCAGAAAGAATTAAGGAATGATATTTTTGTCAGATGTTCTATTATCTTCTTTGGGTAGACATTCAAGACAATTCTGAAGTAAATTCAGAGTAATTCCATATGTTTTTCTTTATTTGGAGTAGAAAACTTAATGGATTGCTTCTAAAACAAAACTTTTTAAAATGTGTAAATCTAAAGGCTGTAGGAAGCCAGTGAAAAATATGAACAAGATACACTGAGGTAAATATGTTCCCCTGTTCCCCACTTCCCCACCCTACTGGACGGGGGTTTAGCTCAATGGGTAGAATGCCAGTTTGTGCTCTGTACAGCCTTCTGTTCAAGTCCCAGTGCTGCAAATACGGGAGAAGAATGTGGCAATCCACTCCCGAAGCAATTTCAGAATAATCAGCTATTTAAAACCCAGTGAAGGTTGCTATGAGTTGGACTCGACTCAGCAGCACCTAACAACAACAACTATCACCTAGAAATTGTCAGTAACACATAATAAGTAAATAGTTATTTATTCTTTTTATGGTACTTGGGAGTTGAGCCCAGGGCATCACACATACTTTGCAAGTGGTCTACCACTGGGCTACACACTCAGCTTATTTTTTATTTTTTATTTTGAATGAGGGTCTCGCTAAATTGGGCAAACTGCCTCTGGCATTGAAATTGTGATCCTTGTGGCTCTGCCTTCCAAATCCTTGGGATTACAGGCATGTGCCATCATGCTTGTTTATTTATTCTTATTCCAACTTGAAAAGAGGAAATTGTCACAAGCATAAGAAATGAGGTAAAAAGTGGAGTTGTCATAGGTTTAGCAATTGCGTTCCCTAGGTATCTAACCAAGAGAAACATATCCATACAAACAATTGTACATGAATGTTCATAGTAATGTTATTCACAATAGTTAAAAAGTGGAAATACCTCAGATGTCCATCAGGTGCTAAATAAATAAAATGCAATTTATCTATAAAATGAGTTATTATTCAGCAGGAAAAACAGTACTGATATATGTTATGACATGGATAAACCTTAAATATGTCATGCCAATTGAAAGAAGCTAAATATAAAGGACCATATATTATATGATTTTGTTTAAATGAATTGTCTAGGGTAGGATGAATCCATAGAGACAGAAGGTACATTAATGGTTGCCAATTGAGGAGGGTACTGGGAAATGGAGAGTGACTGCTAGTGGTTACAAGGTTTCCTTTTTGAGTAAGTAAAATGTTCTAAAATTGATTGAGGCAATGATTGCACAACTCTGAGTATATACTTGTTGTTGTTGTTAGGTGCCATCAAGTTGGGTCGGACTTATAGTGACCCTCATAGGGTTCTCAATGGCTGATTGTTTTGGGATTGCTTCGGGAGTGTATTGCCCTGTGCTTCTCCCATTTTTGCAGTGCTAGAGATCAAAACCAGTTCCTCAGTGCAGAGCAGCACTTTGCCAGCTGAGCTAAATCCCAGCCCAAGTATATACTTAGACCCCTTGAATTATAGCTTTAAGTAGGTGAATTGTATGGAATGGGAATTATATCTCAATAGAGCTGATGTCAAAAAAGAAGTGAAAATAAGAAAGCAAAATAATAATGAGGAGAAGCTGATGTCATGGCTGCCAAGGGGGCTTTCATATAGGAATAAGGTCTGGTTCTGGATTTAATGTCTGTTTTAGGACAAGAGATGTGGCTGAGGGTATTGTGGGGTAGAAGAGGTTATAACTGAGGTTCCTGCAAAAAGAGTAAAATTAAAGTGCTCCCTATCTTGTACACTAAAATATTTTTGCCCACCATCCCAGAGAAAAGGTGAAAAAACTTACCATCTCTCTGCAACTTAGGGTGGGAAAGAAACAGTGCCCTGTGAAAAATTAAATGCCCTGCTTTGCCCAAGTGCAGGTGTAAGGGTTGGTGTTGATACCATCTGCAAGAGTAATGACCACAAGGTGCTAAGGTAACACAAACAAACCATTCAGACCCACAGAAATACCTGGAGGCCATAGGAGAAAACTAACCTTGACATCAAACATATAATAACACTTTTACAACCCAGTGCACTAACTTTTATCTGAATATGAAGTCACTATAAAAAATGATAAACCCCTCTTAGAACAAAACAAATATGAAGAAAACTATCCAATAAGAAGGCTTCAGACAGTTTTTAAAAAATAGGAGAAATTAAAACCTGGAAGACTAGGATAGAGAAGAAAGGAAACTTCTAGATTTGAAAGAATAAACAAAACAAACAAACAAACAAAAAACCCTTCTGACTTGAACAAAATAGTCACTGAAATAAAACAAACAAACCCAGTGGGCAAATAAGCAGTAGGGTATACAGGTGAAGAGACATAAAGTGGAGGAAAATAACCTGGAGTGAAGCACAGCAAGATAAAGAGGTAAAAAATATGAAAAGACTTCTAATAGACATGTAGAATAAAGGGAGAAAGTCCAACATCTGTCTAAAACTTTTTTTTTCCATGCTAGGTAGGGATTGAACCAGGACCTCATACATGCTAGGCAAGAGCTCTACCACTGAGCTACACCAACAGTCCTCTAATACAACTTTAAGAAGAGAGAATAATTATGTGTTCAAAGAAATAATACCTAGGAGTCTTCTAGAACTGAAACATATGAGTCTGTAGATTGAGGAACCATATAAATTCCAAAGTGGTACAAATAAAAATAAACCTATACCCACATGCATCATGGTACTGTATGTCAATAATAGAGACCAACCTAACATTTTTGAGAGGAGTTTATAAGGGAATATATTTTAATAACTAACAACAACTTCCAATCAGCAACAGTAGATTCCAGAAGGATGAGATAGTGGCTTGAAAATAACCATCAACCTTAGAAGTCTCTGCCTAACTAAACATATTGTTAGACGAAGGCTGAGTTTATCACATTGTTGAAAGAACTACAAAAGTACATATTTCAGCAAGAAGGAGTCCAAATCCAGAAGGAAAAACTGACATGCTAAAAACAATGGTAAGGAAGGAAATAGGTAAATATATTATTAAATTTAAATGCCTTATAAAAAGTAAAGTGATAAAAAGGAATACTAATATGGGGAAATATTTGACAACAGGGCGAAACTATAATACCTTATACAAGAGAATATACCAACTGGAAAAAAGAGGTGAATGTTTTCTCAGGTTCTGTTTTCTAAAGAGAAAATAGAAGTACTGAATCATTTGTATACTTTGTTAGTTTAATTATAGACGTACAGATTTTGAGTAACCACAGAAAAGAATGGAAATAGATCTAGTAGATGTGGAAATAAGCAAATAGACAAAACTTTATCAATATAACATGGGTAGAAATGATATTAGAAGTAGGCACAATTTCACTATAGGGGTTAGGATTTCACCATACGAGTTTTAGGGTGGGCATAGACATTCAATGTATAACTGAGGTAATGTTATTTCTGGGGTTTTTTCTTTTCACCTAAAATCGATTAAAATTTATCTCCTTTTGGTGCATCTCAAGTACATATTACACTGTAAAAAATATCACCAATTTGGAATTATGTAAAGAATATGAAGAAGGTTCAATATTCTATCTTTTAATTGTTACTCAGAAAAAATTTTTACTAGATGAAGAAAAAGAATAAAATAAAATCCACTGGCTAAAGCAAAAACAACAACAACAAAAATGCTTAGTAAACCACAAGGTTCTTATCATTGTTATTAGATGTTGTTAAGTTGGATCCAACTCACAGCAACCCTATGGACAACAGATAAAACACTCCCTGGCACGGTACCATGCTCAGCACTATTGTCAGTGCTTCTCTGCTATTGGTAGGGTTTTCAATGGCTGGTTGTTTTGAGAGTGGGTTGCTAGATCCTTCTCCCAAGCCTACAGTACCTACTATTCTCCGGCAGTCTCCTATCCAAGTACTAACTCAGCCCAACCCTGCTTTAGCTTCTGCAATCTGATGAGATTGAATGGTAAACAGTAAGTAGAAGGGAAATTCATTAATTTGAGAAAGGCTATTAGAAATTTTTGCATCATATGGTTGTGAAAGCTGGACATTGAACAAGGGAGACAGGAAAAGAATTGATGCTTTTGAATTATGGTACTGCAGACCAATATTGAATATACCATGGACTGCCAAAAGAACCAACAGATCTGTCCTAGAAGAAGTGCAACCAGAGTGCTCCTTGGAAGCAAGGATGGCTAGACTGCATCTTACATATTTTGGACATGTAGTCAGGAAAGACCAATCCCTGGAGAAAGACATCATGTTTGGGAGAGTGGCAGGTCAACGCAAAAGAGGAAAACCTTCCACCAGATGGATTGACACAGTGTCTACAACGATGGGCTTAAACATAAATGAGATGATGTTCCTGGCACAGAATCAGGAAGTGTTTGGATCTTCTGTACACAGGGTGGCTATGAGTCGGACTTGACTTGAGGGCACCTAATAACAACAGCAATCAGAAATTTACAGCACATATTCTCATGGTAAAATACTTGGCACATTTCCTTTAGAGTTAGGGTCAAAGCAAGAATATCAACTTTCTGCACTTTGAGTCAGTGTGTTCACCCAGGATTATATGATTGACTACCTGTAAAATCCATATACATATAAATATAAATCTATATAATTATAAATTACTAGAACAAATAGAATTTAGTGAATGTACCTATGCACTCAAATTAATGACATTCTTATAACTGTGGAACCTATGAGTAAATCTAATAAATGGGATATAATGCTTTGATGGAGAAAAGCATAACTATATTGAAAGCTATAAAAGAAAAATAAAAGGGAAGCTATACCTATATGGAAGGGAAAATTCATTATAAAACTATTTTCCTCCAAATTCAGGGGCTGGGATTTAGCTCAGTTGGTAGAGCTCTGCGCTGCAGCCTCTGAGGACCCGAGTTCAATTCCCAGCACCGCAAAAATGGGAGAAGGGCCTGGCAATCCACTCCCAAGGCAATCCTGAAAGTGTCAGCCAATGAAAACCCAATGAGGGTCGCTATGAGTCGGTTACTGACTTGACGACACCCAACAAGCAGCCAAATTGAGATACCTAATATTTATATATCTACTTTAGTCAAAATCCCACAAGTTTATACTGAATTTGACAAAATGATCCCAAAACTGGTGTGGAAATACAAAGTTCTAAAAATAGCTGAAGATATTTTAAACATTGAGGAGGGTATACATACTCTATCAGCTATCAAGATCCATTGTATTTTTCTAAGAGTGCGATATTGGTGCAAGGAAAGACAGACTATATTAAAGTATAGAAACCAGAAACAGATCCACATATGATAAAAGTAATACTTTAAGTTATGTGGAAATGGATGGACATGTCAGCATATGATTAAAATTAAACATTTTCCACTTTACATCCTACATAAAAGCAAAATCCAGATATATAACAACAACAACAATAAAAACCCACTACAAGCCTCTCTATAAAAGCCATGAACTGGGAAAAGATATTTTATAAAATTTATAAATGATTCTTATACAGAGACTACAAATTAATAAGGAAAAAGAATCAACTTTAAATGGATGAAGGATTAATACACTCTAATTCAAATAGCGCCTGCAGCTATAGCCCTGTGGCATCTGATCCCATCAGATCTCGGAAGCTAAACAGGGTCAGCCCTGGCTACTACCTGGATGGGAGACCGCCTGGGAACACCAGAAGCTGTAGGCTTGGGAGAAGGACCTGGCAACCCCCTCCCAAAAATCAATCTGCCATTGAAAACCCTGGGCTGGGATTTAGCTCAGTTGGTAGAGCACTGCACTGAAGTCTCTGAGGTCCCAAGTTCAATTCCCAGCTCCGCAAAAATGGGAGAAGGACCTGGCAATCCACCCCCAAGGCAATCCCGAAACAGCCATTGAAAACCCTATGAAGGTCACTGTGAGTTGGATACCGACTCGATGGCACCTAACAACAACAACAACAACAACAACAACACTGAAAACCCTATGAACAGCAGAGAAGCAAGCCGGGTGTGGTGGTGCACGCCTGTAATCCCAGCGGCTGGGGAGGCAGAGGCAGGAGGATCCGAAGTTCAAGACCAGAGGCAGTCTGTGTAATTTAGCGAGACCGTGTCTCAAAAAGTAAAAAAAAATGGGCTGAGGGTGCAGCTCAGTGGTCCAGCACTTGCAGAGCATGCAAGTGAGAGGCCCTGGGTTCAATCCCCAGTACCACAAAAAACAAAAACAAAAACAAAACAGCAGAGAAGCACTGACAATAGTGTTTCCCCTGTTGTACAGCCGGTCGCTATGAGTCGGATACCGACTAGACGGCACCTAACAACAACAACAATTCAAATAGCAAATAAACATTTGAAAACATGCTCAACCTCATTACTGATCAGGGAAATGGAGTTTAAAACAAAAACCAGCTATTGTTTTCAACTTTCATAGTTTTTACTTACAAAAATATTTTATGTAATATTCCCTGTAATTTTTGAAATATTAAAATATTTCGTAGTTTAAAATGCTTTTTGTTCTTTGAAATATTTTACTATATCAAATAGCTAATTTTTTCAGTGTTACTAAATGACCACAATAAAATTCTATTTTCCTATTACCTTATGAATATTTGGAAATAGAAATAAATATTTTTAAAGCAGGTATCTTGTTTATGCATCATCTATTGACTTTAACATACCTGTAGTCAAAACCTTTTTACTAACCTTCTCCCCGGGATAGCACAATGGCAGAAAGGAGCCAAAAAAATTATTGATGCAAGAAGTGTTTTTTTAATGATCTTCTG
>VMDO01017019.1:0-2500 GCA_007922755.1 Pedetes capensis | reverse complement strand
CCTCAACTGTGATAACAAAAATCAGGTTTTGAGCCTGCTAGGTTGAGGACCTTGACAAATTGACCAAAATAATACCATCCTATGAAATTTCTTAGAAGACAGCTAGCCAGGTTTTTCTCAGGAAAGTACTAGCATTACCATTCTCTAGTGTATTTCCCTTTATAGTTTAATTTTATCAATAAACATTGAGTTAGTTAAATTGTCATAAGTACTATATCTACTGAGTGGCTATGTGTCATAAACTAAACCATAGATGGTATCTATCAGATGCTGTTTGAGCCTAAAATTATGTATGTCACCTTGTATAGGTATGTAAATTGACTCACTGCTGCATTCCTGCAGCTTGCTTTTATAGATTTATTTTGAGTCTACTTCAAAGGCCTGACAGTAGTAAATACATAGTAACTTCTCAGTGTGACTGTGTTTGGCTTTCCTCCCCTATAATCTTTTGAATAAAAGGAAAATGGCAAAGATCTTGAAAGGAGAGGTTACTGTTGAGATCTGCTGTGCTCTAGCAAATGACTAGCACTCAGCCTTAATTAGTCAAGGTGACAGTATAATTATTTTTAGTTCAGATTTGTTCAGTATACTCCATAGAAGCAACTATTGCTTTCCCCACTTGTCTTTTAAAATGCCTTAGCGCAAAAATAGCATTCTAGATGAGAAACAAATTTCATTTTTCTTCTTTGAAGTAGGGGAAGTAAGGATGGATGAATTGTTTAAGGCAATTCTGTATCTGCTTACTAGAGTATTTCCACAGGATGGAATATTATTCAAGGTCAAAGGATTTAACACACTGTATTTGGTAACAGAATGTCAGAGTAGATTAATTCTATTTTAAGCTCTATGCATACTAGCTGAGTGATTTTAAGCAAATTCTGTAATTTGTTTTTAGTTTCCCCATAATTTTTGTCTTAATGTTGAGTTACTTGAAGTTAAATGGGAAAAGAAGTGTGATAAGTCTCCTGTTTGGGGATCTGATATATAAAAAATCCTTAATAAGTGATAGCTTTTATTATTGTGATCATTCATATTATAACACTAGCTACTGATATTAATGTTATTATTCTAGGAAAAAGTCAATGAGCATGTGTATCTGTTTACTATAAGTAATATATATGAGATATGGTCTCTGACTTCTAGAAATTTATTAATTTTCTGGCTTTAAAGAAGTCATAATCTATGTTAGATCAACCTCTTTAAAGCAAATAGGGAATAATACAATAACAATTATTACAGAATAATTTTGTAATGCAGTGGTAACATATCTAGGTGGGAGTCAGAATCACCTGGTGTGTATTTGAAGATATCAATCTTCTTGACTAATCCTGAATATAATAGTTCAAGAAGTCTGTGGTGGGTTTGTTCACCTGTATTTTTGACTAGAGATCCTGGAGATTCTCTTGCTGAGTTTTTCAAGGGTGGGTTGTAAAAGATGATATTGTAGGTCCTTCAGAGTTTTTAAATGCATATGTGGCTTATATTTGTGTTATATACCCTGGCCAAACAAGTTTTTGAATGTAGCTTGACTCTATTCTGAGTTGTTTTTTACTTTTTAATTGTGTGTATATGTTATTTGCCATATACATTGTTTTAAATAAAATTTATTATATTTTTGACTATTTCTAGCTGTATGTAGAGCTGTGGTATTTTATTGCCATCTTCAAGATTATTTCTTTTGATATTAAAATTCCTGAAAGCTCACTTATATTACAGAAGCCCTGTTGCATTCTGTGTTAAATGGACCTAGCTTCTATGGATATTATTCATAGGTCATTTCTATGACTAATTCTCTATCTTGTGTAAAATATTCAGGTGAAGTAATGTCTGGATCTCTGAGGATTGGTGCTGTTAGCGCACCGATATATAATACCCATGAGAAAATGAAAGTACCTAATGTTCTCTTCTATGACAATGTTCAGGTAAGGGTATTGCTTTGGAAGTTAATTCTGATCCAAGTGGTACTGATGTTTAATTATGTTTGTAATTGCCTAACTTCAGTTAAGATGGTGCAAAATGAAGTATCAAAACATCTTTAATTAAAGTACTATATAAAACTTTTTTTCAAAAGTACTTAAAAATTGGAATTGCTGCTGAAATTATGGTTATGAATTTTATATGCACACATACACACCCACTATATGACCTCTTCAAGTTAATAAAATGAATATATTAGCAAATTAAAAACAACATGGAACTACTCAGTCTTTCTTTTGCTTTATTGTTAAATCATTTCTATAGTTCAAAGAGGCATGTAGCCTGTGCATCCTTTTTCTCACACTCTTTTCCTTTTCCTGCAAATTTGTAGTTCTGTTCTTTTCTTTTACTTAATTTTCTTTTCTTTCTTCTTTTCCTTTATTTAGAAAGGGAGTATGGCACAGAATGTCCTACTTATAAACTAGCTAGTAGTTATGGACTTTCCACTAAGATAGAAATAAGTTTGTAGAAAGCTTTATTGTGGATGTTCACTTTAATAAGACTTTTTTCAGTGAAAATTCCT
>VMDO01017018.1:33017-46168 GCA_007922755.1 Pedetes capensis | reverse complement strand
TCTTTCTTATGCACACAAATAATTGTGCATTACTTCACATTTATTGAGTGAACTAAGCTCTTATATATTATATAGAATTGTATGTTTCCATTTCTTTCTCTTGAACCAGTCTTTATGATGTTTTCCTATAGTTAAGGAACATATTATACAATCATAACATTTAAATTTATTTTATATAAGATACTTATTTGAAAATATTATAAAAGTTACAAATTCTCAGAAAGAAACAGCATGTGAATTCTTGCATATAATTTTCTAGGGCCAATCTGAACTAAGAAGTCTGTATAATTCCCTAGAGGTTCAGGACCTCTAACTAAGAACTGGGACTGGGGTGATCTTCAGTTGGTAGGGTGTTGCTCAGAGCTCTCTGAGGCCCTGAGCTTGATCTGCAGGGCTGCATAAATGGGAGAAGGACCTGTCAGCTGACTCCTCATTCAATCCCTAAATAATCAGGCACTGAAAATCCTATGAATAGCAGAGAAGCACTGATATAGTGCCAGGGATGACAGCGTCAGGGAGTGTTTTATTCTGTTATACATAGATTGGATATGAGTTGGACCCAACTCAATGGCACCTAAAATCAACTAAGAACCAGGCCTTCCCATGTGCCTGGAAACCTCTCTGCAGTATTCTGATGAGATTACAAGGAAGATAATGGGTGAAGAATAAAAGTCCCAAAGAACAAGAATTTAGATGTAGGGAAAATAATTGGAGGAAGATGAGGGAGGGAGTGTGTGGATGGATAGATAAGAATTTAGAGAGGAAATGTGCAAGAATGGCCAAAGGGGTTTTTAAGATCTATGGACTCCAAGGTGCAAATTATTTTCTGTGTGTCATGGTAATGCAAGTTCCTAGAGTTTTACTCTCAAACCTCTAGTAAAAATCTTCTGTACATGCCTGTCTCACCAGAAAGGGATTTGTGGCAAAAGACCTCAAGAAATACATGTTTTCTTCAACATTTGAGTCAATGACAAGGCAGAAACATAGGAACAGATGCAAGATTTACAAGCCAGAAATCTGAGCCAGATAGATAAAGAGACAAATAATTTTTCAGAACATGAAGAAATTTTGGGCGTGTTAGATTTTCTATAGGATGTAGAAGTGGCTGTAGAGCTAATTTTATCCTTACCTTAAGTGAGTGCGTAACCTCAGCATATATGGAGATATTCTGAGGTTTGACTAATTCTGAGAACTTTTGACAACCAAGCATGTTAATTACTTTATTTTATCTACTTAGGGAGTCTGTGAGGTGGGCCATGGACTCCCTTTACAAGTCAGGAAACTGAGGCTTACAGTAGCAAATAACCAAGGTCACAGAGGGCTTACAGAGCTGTCTAGGTTTATAACTTCTTTCCCTAACTAACCTCAAACCCTTTCCTCTGGCCTTCACTGTGAGTTCGAAAGCAAATTCAAAATGATGGTTGCTAATTCTTGGTCTTTGTTCCTGTACTCTTTTCTGCTGAGCCCAGTTAGAGCCTCAATGCACCACTAAACACCACCTCTGACCTCTACCCTCAGATAAGAATTGGTGGTTGAAGAGAAACCTATGGCATTTTAGCATTACTGAAGTCAGACTTCCTCCAGAAATCCATTGAGGTGCCTTGAATGAATCAAAGTTTGGTAAAGAAGTTTTACAGAAATGATTTAGCCATTAGCATTTCTCAGTTTCAGCTCTGCTTTTTGCAACTGTGTCCCAACCTTGAACTTAGAGGTTAAGCTTCCCACAAGACATTCTCACTTGTATCTACTTGTGACCAGAATAATCCCAGATTCACAGAAGTATATTCATGGGAGTCTAAATTATAGTGATCACCCATTGATGTTATATATCTTACATTTTATTACAAAAATGTTTTGTATGTTCAAAGAAAAATCCAATCATTTTCCCTCGCCAAAGTTCAGACTCCTGATTAATATGTTAGAAAGATGTTCTTGTGGTTTACCACTAGGCTGTCAGATGTTTGAGAGTAGCCTGTCTCATTTTGCCATCACAGTTTAAGTAAGTTCCTACTAGAGAAACCTTTACTGTCTCTCCTTTCTAATGTTCACTCTCCCTATCCCCACCCAATTATCCTCCATCATAGCTCCTAGTTCATTTTCCTTATTGCATTTACATGAGAGGTAATTAATTATTGTTTAGAGTTTATCCCCTCCACTTTACTGTGCTCTCTACTGATGTCATATCTCATTTGGGTTCCATAGTACCCTCTGGCAGAGGGCCTAACACACACCAAGTACTCAGTGGATATTTTTGGAATAAACAAAATCTATGAAATGTGTGTACAAATGCCATGAATGACAGTGCTATCTCTGCAGGAGTGAAGAATCAGTTCAATTATTCATCCACGTCCTTGCCCTCTGTTCTAACAATCAGGTTTTCATTGCATTCTGGACTTCCCATTCCCACAGCCATCCATGAATTGTGATGACAATATCCCTCCGTCCCAGGGACTTTGCCTTGGACTGCTGCCTGGGCCTGGCTGCTTCTGCTTTGTATTTCCTAGCTTTTGCAAGAACTGAATTTATGTGCCCGAGTGCAGCCATGCTGCTTGGAATTTACTTCCTATTCTTTTTTTAAATTTGTTTTCATTCTATATTTTTTCCTAACCCTACCATGCTCTGACTAAAATGAGCTTATTCACCCTTTCTGGAGACAGAGAAAATCAGGCAGAGCTTCCCAAACACCAAATGCATAGATACCTGAACTTTTCATGTAGTAGCTACTCAGGGCCTGATCTTATGAAATTGGAATCCCTAGGGCTAGATATAAGGAATTGGTATTTTTTAATGAGTGCTTAGGGTGATTATCATGTTCAAGGATTAAGAGCTACTGGGTTAGAAAATGGGCCACCAGCTTTAAAATTAGATGTGAGTCTGAATCTTTGCTCAGAGATGGATTAGCTCTGTGACTTCAGCCAGTTAATTAACCCTAGCTTGTTTCCTGATCTGTAAAGATAAATCAATTTTCCAGGAAGTATACTCAAATCAGAATATGCCAAATAATAATTATACATAAAATACTGTATAATATACATGTTGTTGTTGTTGTTATGTGCCATTGAGTCAGGTCTGACTCATAGTGACCCTATATACAACAGAATGAAACACTCCCTGACACTGCCATGCCAGGCACCCTGTCAGGGCTTCTCTGACATTCATAGAGTTTTCAATGGCTGGCTGTTTTGAGGATTGCTTCAGGAGTGGACTGTCAGGTCCTTCTCCAATTTTTGCACTGTTGGGGATACAACCCAGGGCCTCAGAGAGCTCAGAGCATCACTCTACCAATGGAGCTAAACTGCATGCATCCTGCATTTTATATCTATATCTATATCTATATCTATATCTAACTATATATACATACATATATATGTATACATACATACATATATGTATATATGTATATGTGTGTATGTGTGTGTATGTGTTGCATCATAGCAACATGCAAGCCCCTACAGGATGAAAAACTGACAGACACATGGGAGTGCACTATATATACACTTGACAGACACCTGGAAGTGCACTATATATACACGGGTGTGTATGTGTGTATGTGTGTGTATATATATATGTGTGTGTGTATATATGTATATATATGTGTGTATATATACACATATACACACACATACACACCAATGTATATATAGTGCACTTCCATGTGTCTGTCAAGTGTATATGTAGTGCACTCCCATGTGTCTGTCAGTTTTTCATGCTGTAAGGGCTTGCATGTTGCTATGATGCTGAAGTCTAAGTCATATTTCTGATATCAGCAGGGTCACCCATAGTGGACAAGTTTCAACTGAGTTTCCAGATTAAGACAGATTAGGGAGAAGGAACCAAGAGCCCACTCTCAAACAGTCAGCCATTGAGACCTCTATGAATAGCAGAGAAACATTGTCAAATATAGTGCCAGAAAATGAGCACGCCAGGCTGGAAGGCATTCAAAGATGACTGGGGAAGAGCTGCTTCCTCAAAGTAGAGTAAACTTTACTGATGGGAATGTAGTAAAGCCCTGGGACCTCCATTTGTTGATAGGCCTCGACTCAAAATAAAAAGAAATACAGTGGCTGCAACAATGGACTCAAATATTTAAAAAATCATGTGCATGGCACAGTTGTAGAGTGTTTGAATCTGTTGTACATAGGGTCACTATGAGTTGGATCCAATTCAAGGATACCTAACCTAATATACATAGTAAAAATCATTTATTAAGTATACATGCTGATGCGCTATCCCTTCCCCTTCCCAAATATCCTTGCCTTACTGCCATGAGGACCCCTGTCACTGGTTCTACCTTCATTCTACAGTTTGCATAGCCAGTTACCAAAAATTTACTTATATCCTCTACTAGTTTGAGGCCTTCACTTATGATGACCTAACTCACTGGAATCCCAAGGCCAAGTTTACTAATATTCTCAGCATGGGAGCCAATTGGAATCTCACTCTAGCTGGAGTTATAATCTTATCATCCTGTTTTGTAATTCCAAATTAATCTCTTCTTGGAAGTGATAGTTGTTAGGTGCTGTCAAGTCGGTGTCCGACTCATAGCGACCCTACATACAACAGGCAAAACACTATTGTCGGTGCTTCTCAGCTATTCATAGGGTTTTCAATGGCAGATTTATTTTTTGGGAGTGGGTTGCCAGGTCCTTCTCCCAAGTCTATAGCATCTAGTGTTCCTAGATGGTCTCCCATCCAAGTACTAACCAGACCCAACTCTGCTTAGCTTCCGAAATCTGAGGGGATTGAGCGCCACAGTGCTACAGCTGCAGGCTGGAAGTGATAGTTGTTGTTGTTAGTCGGTATCCGACTCATAGCGACCCTCATAGGATTTTCAATGGCTGACTCTTTCGAGATTGCATTGAGAGTGGATTGCCAGGCCCTTCTCCCATTTTTGCCATGCTGGGAATTGAATTTAGGACCTCGGAGACTGCAGTGCAGCGCTCTACCAACTGAGCTAAATCCCAGCCCAGATGTGATAGTAGAAATAGTATAAAATTTTAATGGTCACTGTGGGGTGGAGCCATAATTCACTTGCAGTAAAAGTTATACAGAAATTAGTCTTGTTTTAGTCAGATTAAATATACAGCATCTAGTCCTAAAAGTAGAGTTAAAGCTGCTTATTTGCAGAAGCCATGTTTAATATCATTTCCTGCTAACCTTGACCAGGTGAGCAGGCTAAGGCCTATTCCTTTCATCACTGTTAAGGGTCAGGTATAGATACCTTCTCCTTTACTTGGACTTGATATAGCAGTGACTTCCTACCTGGGAACAAGAACAATGAGTAGGAACCCATCTCTGTTAACTTTTAAGCATACTTCTCCCCATTCCCCCAAATAAGGCTGAACAAATGCAGTCTAGTCTTCTCAGATCTCTTAGAGTGACTTACTCCTCCTGGGTTAGACATTCCTTCTTATGTCTAATCCTTACACACTCTTCTTTGCCTTCAGGGACAACTCTTATGTTTTGTGGCTAAATTTCTAAATGCAGACAGGAATGAAGTTTTCTTTAGGATATCCTCAGGAGCTGGTGAGGTGTACGTAAAGAAAAATTTAAGGTGGTACAACAGGAAGAGTTAGCTGAATTAGGGAATGGTATTTAGAGGGAATTTTTTAAAAAAGACCTAAAATAACCTTTTCAATCTTTCTATTGCTTTCAGAAAGAATGAGATAGAAATTAATTTCACTGTATATTTTTTTCCACAGTTAAACTTGTAATTTTAGTTTTCTCTAGTGTCTCACAGAGGTGGAAGGAATATTGAAATACTAAGAATGCAACTAACACCAACCAATACTATTCTAAAGTAACCAATTTATTTATGTCATGAAAATGATTTTCATGGAACATCAGTTTCCATAGCTTTGTTGGGGAAATGCCTTTAGGTATGTCTTGTTCCACAAAAAGAGAGTTATTTTTCCTGTTTAAATAATTCCTGGAAACAATGTATGTTTCCCCATATGAATGTGAGCCACGTTCATATTTTAAGAAAAATTCTAAGTCCTAATGTAAAGAACCTAGGAAACATTCATTAAGCTATAGTTTTCTAATTTCATGTATGACCCCACATCCTCCAGAAGAGACTACATTATTGATCTCAGAGATTGTTACTATTTTGCACATTTTGAGTAAGGAAAGATACTAGAACTGCCCTTGACTCCTCTCCACCATTGGTAAACACATGTTTGAGGCTTTATAACCTCTTTCCAAAGATACCACAGAGATACTGGCAGAACTAAATTTCTTGGCTTCAATCTCTCTCACGTTGGGTCTGAAGAAAGACACTGTGATTGGGAAATAAAAATAGCTCTAGAGATTGTAAATGGCAAAGGCAGAGGGAAAGGGAGGCAGAAAATGATAAGAGATGTAGCTAAATATTTATATATACAAAAAATGAAAACATGAGGAACGTTCCTTCTGAAATACATAATTAAGCTGAAGACAGAGCAGGCAGATGGAGTCAGTAATTACAGGTTCTTAATGTATCTAAAATTCCCAGAGAATGAAAGTGTTGCTACTAAATTTGAAGCTTCACAGTTTATAGCTTGTTGCTGTTTATATCAGGCTCTGCTCCATTAACACTTAATGTTCCAGTTAAGATAGATTGCATTTAAAAATAAAGCTAGCATAACACCACCACACAATTTCTGACCTACTTAGACTATTTATGTGAAAATGTCATGAAAACTAAAGTGATTATGTATGACTTGCAATTACTATTTTAATCATCCTCATTATATCATGGACAGTCAGGATACCATGGAAAAGACCCTAGATCTAGAACTTCATTTCATTTCATAGATATTTGTTGAATGCCTATAATTGACCAGCCTGCAGCCATATCTCTGTGGTGTCTGATCCCATCAGATCTCGAAAGCTAAGCAGGGTCAGGCCTGGTTAGTACTTGGATGGGAGACCGCCCAGGAACACCAGATACTGTAGGCTTGGAAGAAGGAGCTGGTAACCCACTCCCAAAAATCAATCCGCCATTGAAAACTCTATGAATACCAGAGAAGTACTGACAATAGTGTTTCACTTGTTGTACATAGGGTCGCTATGAGTTGGACACCAACTCAATGTTACCTAACAATAACAACATAAGTGGCTAGAGGCTCTTCCAAGCCCTTAGGTTACATCAATGAATAAGACAGAGTAAGATTTATGCCCTCATGAGGGTTTCTAAGAGAAGCTGAGAAGACAACAAATAATGAATAAAATCTTTAAAGCTTAATACTATGAGTTTATACATTGTTGTTGTTGGATGCTGTGAAGTCACCCTGTATACCTTGTATACTAATACAGGGTAATGTTCATAGAGAATATGACACATGCACAAAGACTAATGGAATTGGCCATGTGAGTGTTTGTGTCAATGAAAGAGGGAACAATGAGTGCAAAAGCTATAGGGTGAGAGAAGTCTGGCCTGGCAGGCACATGAGGAAGTAAGCATGAATGAAAGAGCTATAAGAGACAGGCTCAGAGATGACCCAGGGAGAGAGGCTGTGATAAAGTTCTCCCCTTTTAATGTGGGAAATTGCGATTTGTTTAAGGAGTACAAAGGAGTGAAATGAGATGCCTGATGTTTAAATGTGGGACCCAAGAACCAAAGGATTGTTTTTTATCTTTTTAAAGTTTTTATTGGTAATTTTTAATGTGCAACTTCATGGGTCTTATTATAACATTTCTATATGTGCATTTCTTTTTTCTTTTTTTCCCCTTTATTGATAAATGTTGGTGGGGTATGGAGTAATACAGCATTTGCTTTTTCTATTATGCAACTATTATATCACTTTTGGTTACACTTTCAGCAAAAGATTTTTTAGTCATCTTTAGGTTGGAGGGAATCCTATTTCCTTTTGCGTGTATGATAACAGGGAAAAAAATACATCAGCCCCAACTACCTAGCTCTTAAGCAAAGAAAGGTACATAATTCTTAACCAAGAACATTCTTCTTTACTAAAGCACTCTAGCATTTATCCTAAAAGTGGCCCCAGTTTGTTATCTCTTTGGAATACAGCTGGAGTCCTCCTTGAGCCCACCACCACTTCCCATTGCTCTGCAGGATTCAGTTTCTCTTCCCAGGTGTTAAGTCAGGAAAGGGATTTCAGAGAATGTTTCTCCAACAGTCAAGATGCACAGAGAACTCTAGTGCATGGCCCTGCCTGATTTCCATTTGGGTAAAAGTTGAAATTTCCAACAAAACTAAGATTATTATCTAAATGCATCCCTCACATCACTGCTACAGCCATAGGTATGATAAAATTCCTCCTAAAAAGGTAAGTAGAGTTTCTACTTTCCAGTTAGGATGTAGAAGATAAAAACTTCAACTTAATTCTCTCAGAAACAAAAAGAATGTATGTACCTATATGTATTTAAATGTGGGGCCAAAATGCCAAAGAATTTTTAAAAGTCATCTAAAAATATGTGTGTATGTGTGTACTATTCTTCAAAGATATTTGATAATTGTGAGCATAAATAATCTAAGAAATCTAAACTCCAGAGGGATGAGCCCTCCAAGGTGATGGTCACAGAGGCTTTCATAACTGAGAATAGTTCAGGCCAAGGACAAAGTGTATCAGAGAAGTTGCTTAGATGTAGATAAATTTCTACTAGTTTTGGCAACCCTGCAAGCTAGAATTTCACTTTTGAGTCTAAAGGAGATTCAAATGCACAGGCCATCCTCTTTTAGGAGGAAAAAGTTCCTTTACAGTAGGATTTTGCTAAGAAAGCAGAGGCTAGGGCAAATCTGGAGAGGAGACATGCCAGTTTTGGTCTCCCAATTTCAGTGTCTGATCACATTGGCCACATGGCCTAGAAGTGTTGTGGTCTCCCAGTCTCAAGGTCTCCTACCATCTCACTGTGTACTGCTTTGCAATTTCACAGACTGGAATCCTCATTGTCTTTGAGTCTCATAGTCCTGTGCTCATGAAATCTTATGGGTTTATAGACTTGAGATTTCTCGGTCTCCATCTAGTAATTTCAGATGTAACAATCTTGTCTTTCACAAAAAGAGAGACTTCAACTGAAGCCAGAGGTGAGGTGAATCAACCTCTAGTTGCAACCAGACTTCTACTTAATTCAATTCAAGGTAAAATATATGTCCCTTGATGGTCTAAAATATTAGGGCACATAAACCAACAAAAAGCTTGTTCACAAATGCCAAGGCACTACAGGAGTGATTAAATGTATGCTGGTAATACTCCTAATAACCTTTCAGTCTACTACTTGACATAATACATACCACATTATATACCATATCATATATAATACAAACACACACACACACACACACACACACACACACACACACACCACAATAAACTTTGAAATTATAACTTATATGATGACATGGGGTCACTGTGACTGGAGGAGCCAAATCTCCCTATAGCACCCCTCTCTCTCCCAGACTTGAGTTTCCCACTCCTTTTATCCAGGAGATCGGTAGTAGAGGCAGATCATGGATTCTTGAGAGAGACAAATATTCCTTGAACAGTACACTGAGGAGGGAAATATCAAGATTGGGGGAAGGAGGGAAGAGAAAAAATCCAAGGCAGATGATATGAAAGCCCCTTGCCCTCATTTCTGCAATCCAGGAGAAAATTCTGCCAGTCCCATCAGTTTAGGGCTGCCCTGCACCCAACCAGAGCTGACCAGGCCTAAAACCTAGAAGTCTGAGGTTAGGGATAGACCACCTCTGGGTTCAATTGGAGAGAAAATAGGAAAGGAAAGAGTAAAGCCAAGAAAGGCCAGTGAAAAGCCTAACAGGAAAATCCACCTCTCTAACCTGAGTATTCCAAACGCCTCTGAGCCATCCTCCTGAAAAATCACATGGATCTAGTCCCTACTGTTCCAGTGCAGCAGGGAGGAAAAGTGCCCACAAGAGTTTGTCTTGTTTTTCTTCAACAGTGAAAAAAAATATCCTTAGATAAAAGGAAAAAAAAAGAGGAAGAAAAACACTGCATCACTCAAAGAGAATCCTGTTACCAATCCCTCCTTCATCCCTTTGTTCTGCCTCTTTTGAGGGTGAGAGAAGAGTGGATTTCCGGGCAAGTATAAGACTGAGAGACCAAATGGACTCAGATCTTCAGCCTCTGTAGCCATGGGCCTTGGTAGCTAACCTACAGTGTCTATATGCAATCAGCACAGAAAAGCCAAAACTTGGTCAATGACAGCCAGTTTCCCTAATTTTTTTATCTTCATCTTCCAATCCATTAGATAATCAAGCTTTCCATCTACTAGCCTACTGCAAGATCAAGCAGAGTTATTATTCAGTCTTGATCATGTCCAATAATTTATGATTGCTGTTAAGTGCCATTGAGTTAGGTCTGACTTAAAATGACCCTATGTACAACAGAAGAAAACACTCCCCAACACCGTGCCATGCCCAGCACTATGTCAGTGCTTCTCTCCTATTCATAAGGTTTTCAATGCAGATTGTTTTGGGATTGCTTCAGGAGCAGATTGCCAAGTCTTTCTCCAATTTTTGTGGTGCTAGGGATTGAACTCAGGGCCTCAGAGAGCTTAGTGTAGAACTCTATCAACTGAGCTAAACCCTACCCTCAAAAAACTTATATAGGATGATTCAAAGCCTTTGTGATTCTTTGTTGGACAGTTTCTGAATGCTTAAGGAATCTTGTCAGAGCTGTTGATTTCTCAGTTAAGACGTGCCAGGACAACTTTACTTTAATGAGGTTTACCATACTACCCTGCTGATGGTCTTGAGGAGGTAACAGGTGCAAGTGTGGGTCTCCTTTTCATCAGAGATGGCTGGGAGATTCTCCACCACATTATATTTGCTGTTAGACTTGGAATCAAGATGTCTCAAGTTATGTATAAAGTTGGGAACAGCTGATGAGAAGTCTATCCTTCCTGCAGCCCACCTGACAAGCTGATCTACAAAATAGCAATAAAACACAATGCAAATAAACAGTCAAAATAATCAATAAGTACTTTTAAATTCTAACCATTTAAAAGTGTGTATTGATAAAGTATTGTGGTTTTGATTTACATTTTCTGACATTTAATGAAGTAGAACTCCTTTTCATGTGCTTCTTGGCTATATCCTCTTCTGTGATATGGCTGTTCAAATATTTTGCCCGTTATTATATTGAACGGTCTGCCTTTTTCTTATTCTTTTGTTCGTATTATTTATACATTTTAGATATGACACATTTGATATGGCCTTGCATTTTTCATTCCCTATTTGTCATTGTTATGCTCTAAAACTATCTCTTACTTTTTAATCTATTTCTCATTCCTTTCTAGTTATTGGAGTACTTCTTCCCTAAATAGGCCAGGCAAACTCTTATACCTATGCACAAACTCCCAACTCTTCCTGTCACGTACTTCTTCCATAGACTTGTGTACCTCTTTACATCTTTTAAGTCTTTGCTCAAACTATCTTCTTCTTCTTCTTCTTTTTTTTTTTTTTTTTGCGGTACTGGGGGTTGAACCCAGGGCCTCGCGCCTGCATGCTCTGCAAGTGCTGGACCACTGAGCTGCACCCCCAGCCCATATTTTTTTTACTTTTTGAGATTAAGTTTCAAAAAGTTTTGCTAAATTACGCAGACTGTGTCTGGTCTTGAACTTGTGATTCTCCTGCTTCTGCCTCCTGAGCTGCTAGGATTATAGGCGTGCGCCATCACACCCAGTCAGACTATCTTCTTAGCAAGGCATTCCTTGATCTCTATTTGATCTTGGCACTCTCTTTGTCCCTTGCATGTCCTGTATGCCACTTGAATTCATTGTTTTTCTTTTGAAACAAATTAACATATTATAAAAAATCAAATATATAAAATTAGAATGAATTAACATAGTGACCCTTTCCCACGTCTATCAATGAGCATCAACAATTATCAAAATTTTTGTAATCTTATTTCATTTAATTTAAACCACTTTAGTCCGCATCTTTAAATATAAGCACTTTTTCAGAGGTGAGGGCATAGCTGACACACTATCATCAAAACTAACAAAATCAACAGCACCATATTATACTAGTCTATATTCAAATTTATCACTTTTCTTGGAGATAACTTATTAGAGTTGATGTGTTTGAATAAAGATCCAATCCAGATACACACATCTTTCCATAGCAACACTACCACTGTTGTTGTTGTTGTTCTTAGGTGCCATCGAGTTGAGTCCGACTCATAGCGACCCCATGCACAGCAGATAGAAACACTTGCCGATTCTGTGCAAGGCAAACAATGTAATTTATATTTAAGCCCATTGTTGCAGACACTGTGTCAATCCATCTGGTGGAGGGTTTTCCTGTTTTGTGTTGACCTGCCATTCTCCCAAACATGATGTCCTTCTGCAGGGATTGTTCTCTCCTGACTACATTCTGAAATATGTAAGATGCAGTCTGGCCATTCTTGCTTCCAAGGAGCACTCTGGTTGTACCTCTTCTAGGACAGATCTGTTGGTTCTTTTGGCAGTATATGGTATATTCAATAGAAGACTCCAGCACACAATTCAAAAGCATCAATTCTTTTTCTGTCTCTCTTGTTCAATGTCCAGCTTTCACAACCATATGATGACACTGAAAATACCATGGCATGAGTCAGATGCACCTTTGTCTTCAATGTGACATCTTTGCTTTTCAATACTCTAAAGAGATCTTTTGCCACAACTTTTCCCAGAGCAATGGGTCTTTTGATTTCTTGACTGCTACTTCCACGGGTGTTGATTATAGAGCCAAGCAAAGCAAAATCTTGGACAACCTCAATCTTTTCTCCAATTATTGTGAAGTTGCGTGCTGACCCAGTTGTAAGGATTTTTGTTTTGTTGATGTTTAGTTGTAACCTATGTTGAAGGCTATGATCTTTGATCTTCATCAGTAAATGTTTTAAATCCTCTTCACTTTCAGCAAGCAGAGTGGTGTCATCTGCATAGCGCAGGTTGTTGAGTCTTCCTCCAATCTTGATGCTGCATTCTTCCTCATAAAGTCCAGCTTCTCAGATTATTTGCTCAGCATATAAATTGAAGAGATAGGGTGAAAGTATACAGCCCTGACGCACACCTTTCTCAACTTTAAACCACTCAGTGTTTCCTTGTTCTATTCGAACAACTGCCTCCTGGTTCATGTACAGATTTCTCATGAGCACAATTAGGTGTTCTGGTATTCCCATTTTCTGAAGTGTTATCCATAATTTGTT
>VMDO01017018.1:0-32917 GCA_007922755.1 Pedetes capensis | reverse complement strand
TTTTTGCATAGTCAATAAAACATAGATAGACATCTTTCTGATATTCTCTGCTTTCAGCTAATATCCACCTGACATCAGCAATGATGTCCCTGGTTCCCTGCCCTCTTCTGAATCCCGCTTGATTTTCCGGTAATTCCCTGTCTATATACTGCTGCAGTTGCTTCTGAATGATCTTTAGATCATTTAGAATTTTGCTGGTGTGCGATATTAATGTTATTGTCCAATAGTTTGCACATTCAGTTGGATCCCCCTTTTTGGGAATAGGCACCAATATGGATTTCTTCCAGTCAGTTGGCCAAGTAGATGCTTTCCAAATCTGTTGGCACAAACATGTTAACACCTCCAGTGTTGCATCTGTTTGTTGAAACATCTCTTTTGGTATCCCATCAATTCCTGGAGCCTTGTGTTTCACCAGTTCTTTCAAGGCAGCTTCCACTTTGTCCTTCAACACCAGTGGTTCCTCTTCATATGCAACCTCTTGGAATGGCTGGTCATCTACCAATTCTTTCTTGTATAATGACTCTGTGTATTCTTCCCATCTTCTTTTGATGTTTCCTGCATTATTTAATATTTTCCCTCTAGAATCTTACACTACTGCCACTCGAGGCTTGCAGTTTTTCTTCACTTCCTTAAGGTTGAGAAACACAGAGCACATTCTTCCCTTTTGGTTTTCTGCCTCCAGCTCCTTGCACATGTCATTATATGTGCTTTTGTCTTCTCCAGCAGTCTTCTGAAATTTTCTGTTTAGTTCCTTAACTTCATCATGTCTTCCTTTTGCTTTAGCAACTCGACATTTGAGGGCAAGGTCCAGTGCCTCTTTTGACATGTAATTTGGTCTTTTCTTTTTTTCTTGTCCTTTTAAGAACTTTTTGCTTCCTTCTTGATATGTTTTATGTCATGCCACAACTCTTCTGGTCTCCATCATTTGTGTCTAATGCATTAAACCTATTTTTGAGGTGGTCTCTGAACTCAGCTGGGATAGACTCAAGGTCATACCGTGGCTCTTGTATACTTGTTCTAATTTTCTTCAGCTTCAGTTTGAACTTGCATATGAGAAGTTGATGGTCTGATCCACAGTCAGCACCTGGTCTTGTTTTGCCATTTTGTACAGAGCTTTTCCATCGTCTCTTTGCACATATGTAGTCAATTTGATTTCTGTATGTTCCATCTGGTGAAGTCCATGTGTATAGTCTCCATTTATGGTGTTGAAAAAATGTATTTGTAATGGAAAGGTCATTGGTCTGACAAAATTCTATCATGCGATCTCCAGCTTTGTTTCTGTCACCAAGACTGTATTTTCCAACTACTGAGCCTTCTTGTTTATTTCCAACCTTTGCATTCCAATCACCAGTGATTATCAGTATGTCTTGATTGCATGTTTGATCTATTTCAGATTGCAGAAGCTGATAGAAGTCTTCCCTTTCTTCATTTGTGGCCTTAGTGGTGGGTGCATAAATTTGAATAATAGTGATATTAACTGGCCTTCCTTGTAGGCATATGGATATTATTCTATCACTGACATTATATTTCAGGACAGATCTTGAAATGTCTTTTTTGATGATGAATGTAACCCCATTTCTCTTTAGTTTATCATTCCCAGCATAGTAGACCATATGATTATCTGACTCAAAATGGCCTATGCCGGTCTATTTTAGCTCACTGATGCCTAGAATGTCAATGTTTATGTGCTCCATTTCTCTTTTAATGATTTCTAATTTTCCTAGATTCAAACTATGTACATTCCATGTTCCAATTATTAATGGATGTTTACAGTTGTTTCTCCTCATTTTGAGTCGTGCCACATCAGCAAGATGAGCACCCTCGGGCTTTACTCCATTTCTGTTATCATGGTAGACTCTACTTTGAGGAGCCAACCTTCCCAAGTAGTCTTTTGAGTGCCTTCCATTCTGGGGGGCTCATTTCCCGGCACTATATCTGTCAGTGTTTCTTTGCTATCCATAGGGTTTTCAATAGCTAGTTCTTTCGCGAGTGGTTCACCAGGTCCTACTCCCTAGTCTGTCTTCATCTGGAAGCTCAGCTGAAGACCTGTCCACCATGGGTAACCTTGCTCATATCTGAGGTACCAGTGGCAGAACTCTCAGCCTCATCGCAACACACTAGCCCCCACAGTGCGTCAAACTGACAGAGGTGTGGGGGAACACTACTATTAAAACATTATATATCTTTCTTATATATTTGTTTATTCTGTTTCTCTCTCTCATTAGAATTCTAACTCCATGTTACCCTCAAAGATCCATGAGAGCCACAACAAGTTAAGAATTCTGTTTGTAAAAACAAGTCTAAGACAAATTTTTGCTATGTATTTTATTCATAATTTAAAATTTTCACACATAATTTCATGTTTATCACCTCTACCTCCTTGATTTTTATTTCCATTCTTTAAATTGTCATTCTTCTATACCTTTAAGAGGGCTGGGATTTAGCTCAGTTGGTAGAATGCCTCTCTGCATTCTCTGAGGTACTGGGTTTTGTTCCCAGCACCACAAAAACGGGAGAAGGACATGGGAATCCATTCGCGAAGCAACTCAGAAACAATCAGCCATCAAAAACCCTATGAGGGTCCCTATGAGTTGGGCATGACTCCATGGCACCTAATAACAACATAGATTTAAGAATAGTACAATCAACACTATCAGCATCTCATTACTTTTACCATTATTTCTAATCTTTATTGAGGGTTTAGTAAATACTATGCAATATTCTAATACTTGACCTATGTTATCTAATTTAATTTTTGCAAAAAATTGAAGTGATAGAGAATGCTGAAATTTGGCTCGGTCATCTAGATAGGATCACAGTTGACAAGAACATCATGAGTGAATGACCTTAATTTTCAATTCTTTTAGAACCAATAGCTTCTAAGTTACAGTAAATATCACACTATATTTACAAGTTGCTTTGAACGAAGCCTCCCATCCCTCTGACAATCTCTTATTTTTGAATGTTTGATTTCAGGACAGATGTCTTTTTGTTTCATTTTAAAGAAAAGAAAGATGAAATTAGATTATCTAGCCTTATCTTCTATTATTTACTTTTGTTTTGGTAAAGCTCCTAGAGTCAACTGACACACAAAGGAAGGTCTTTGATCCCAGAAAGGCAGCACAGACCTGGCACCATGGAGATGTGGCTACAGAATTAGCAGACATCTAAGTAAGGAATAAACATCAGAAAAAAAATATCAGAGTCGAGAAGTACTAAATGTGAAAGTGTTCTATCACTGAGCTATACACCTAAACCCTCCTTTTTTTGCTTTGTACCTTGAGATAGAGATTCACTAAGTTGCATAGGTTGCCGCTGGCCTCAAATTTATGATCCTCCTTCTGTAGCCTCCTGGCTTGCTGGTACTACAGGTGAGTCCCTTGATGCCTGGCCATGGGGCCTATTTTTAAACTTAGCTGCCTTTCAGTTTTTCATCCATTTTTGTGGGGCACACACCTCCCAGTCTGGCCTGGATGTTCAGATGGGTGGTGCTGCTGTGCACGCAGATATCTTAATCACAATTCACTCCGGACACTCAGGTGAGGGGCATGGACTCCTGCAGCCTTGGAATGCTGCAAGAGGAGAAGGGGAGAAAGGAAAAGCCTTGGGGACTTTTGCCTTGCGAGGACTGAAAGCAGCTCTTTATTGTCTATCTCTCTGTCTGTCTGTCTGTCTGTCTCTCTCTCTCTCTCTCTGCCCTGATTGTTGTTGTTGTTAGGTGCCGTCGAGTCAGTATCTGACTCATAGCAACCCTCATAGGATTTTCAATGGCTGAGTACTTCGGGATTGCTTTGGGAGTGGATTGCCAGGCCCTTCTCCCATTTTTGCGGTGCTGGGAATTGAACTCGGGGCCTCAGAGACTGCAGCGCAGCGCTCTACCCACTGAGCTAAATCCCAGCCTCTCTGCCCTGAAGGGCAGAGAAAAACCCAAACAAGTGTGGCAGGGTCCCTTGTTCTGGTGCCACCTCTATGTGGAGCAAGCAGGAGAAAGGAAAAAAACTCTCTCTGCCCTAACAAGGGTGGGGAGAAACCCAAAGGAATGTGATAGACCTAGTGCTGCTGTTCTTTCTGCTGCCTTGGGGGCAGCTGTGGCTCTTCCACCTCCAGGTCTGGGACTGGAGACTGTCCTCAGTTTCTGGCCCTAGGCGCTGGGCAAAGTAACTGTCCTCAGCTTGCTTGTAGTCCTTGAGAGTGCCATCTAGTTGTCCTGGTCTTGGTGGTCACAAGGAGAGATACTTCCGTGTTGCTGGTTGATTCCAGAGAGAGAGTTCTTTCTTCGTGGGTGGTCAGATGGAGAGAGAGTTCCCAGCAGGAAAATATCAGCCAGCAGCATCACCATCAGCAGCTGCAGCACTCAGCTTCACCATCAGCAGCCCCATCATCACCAGCCACCACGCCATCACCATCTCTCACCAGCCTCCATCACCAGCTCTCCTGCTTCACCATCAGCCACCAACTCCAGCCTCCTGCTCTCTGTGGCCTCTCACCAGCACCAGCTATCAGCTCCACCAGCTCTCTCACCACCTTCTCTGTCACCAGCTTCCAGCCACATAGCTCTCAGCATTACCATCAGTAGCCTCAGCATTCAACTGCAAACACACCACCAGCTCCACCAACCTGCTTTGCACATGCAGAGCAAGCTTTGTTTGTATAGGCCTTGGGTAACTAACTGCCTTAACTGCCTCAAGATAACAATGGGGCGGGGGGCAAGTGGCGAGGTGCAACCAATTTAGGAGTGACATTCAAATAAAGAGTGAAACCAGATGTCACTCCTTTGGTAATTGAGGGGAGATATTCGATTACCAATCAGGGGGCAAGATGAGGGTTGAATATTCCCTACACTTTTTGAGTACAGTGTAGTGACCATAGTATATAAGACATATCACAGCTTATGATTAACAGTTGTCATAAGACCTGCTCAACTGCTCCACAGGACCCACACTATATGCCATGTAGTAATATGGTACAACCTAGCCTGGGAATTTCCATCCCTGTTCCAGGAATTAGATAGTGGGTCCTACAAATTCCAGTTGCTGTACTGATTATGCCACCTTAGCAAAGATAGGACTTTCATGAACCTAAAAACAAAGCTCATCCCTATAAGGATGATATCTTAAACTCCACTCATGAAATAAACAACTGGTGACTGATCCAGACTGGATACATGTATAAGGGAGGGTGAAGAATCCCTCAAACTTTGAGAATGGTGTCCAGAGAGGAGATTCACCTGGTCAGTCAGTCACCTGACATCCTTATTTTAATCTGGCCTATGTCACTTACTTTCACCTGCTTCTTTCTGTTTTGTAGGAGTACTGACAGAAAAGAAAAAAAGACTACTTGAGTTTCAGATGGTGTCTAAGACTCATCTGTGATGCAAATGGGGAAACGACTATCACAGACCTCTAAATGTGACAGTTTCTTTTACTTCTTTGAGCGTACTTTAAATAGTTGATTTAAAGGTTTTGTTTCCCCCTATTTAGTCTAACAAATCTAACATCTTGGGCTTCCACAAAGAATTTTTATTGACTTCTTTGTTCCACCTTGCATGTGGAACATGCATGTGGAACATTTCTTTTTTTCTTTTTCTAACTTTCTTTCTCTAACTTTTTATTGTAAATTCAAAATTTAAAAGTTAAAATGTGGCAACACTGGATGTCAGACCACCACCACACTCAGTTTATTGTTATTTTTTGTCAGTTTATTGTTATTTTTTTGTTTTTAGTGACTATCCTAAACTAATTCTGTGAAGTCGGTATTCTTTACTGTGAATGCCCACTGAAGTTTCTGCTCAGTTAGCTTAGTGGTAGTAGTGATTACACAGAAATTTTCTTAAACACTTGGAACTAATAAGTCTCTGAATGTTGGCCAAGAGGCTCTATGCAGAGTGCATGTTTAATAGTCTTCCTTACCTTTTACCTCCTGCTGTCACAGAGCGTCAAGATCAACTAGATGCAAAGCTTATATCTTTCCTAGATATACATATATCCCTGAGTGTGTGTGTGTGTGTATATGTATATATATGTATATAGGTATATACATATATGTATATATGTATATATGTATATATGTGTATATGTATATATATGTATATATGTATATATATGTATATGTACATACATACATACATACATACATACATATATATATGTATATATATATGGTGTTGTTGTTGTTAGGTGCAGTCAAGTCGGTATCTGACTCATAGTGACCCTCATAGGGTTTTCAATGGCTGTTCCGAGATTGCCTTGGGATTGGGTTGCCAGGTCCTTCTCCCATTTTGGCGGTGCTGGGAATTGAACTCGGGAACTCAGAGACTGCAGAGCAGCGCTCTACCAACTGAGCTAAATCCCAGAATATATATATATATATATATACATATATATATATATATATATATATATATATCACTCTGCATCCATGTGGCCTTCTAAAATCTCAGGAATTTCTTAGAGTTTTTGAAAGTCCCTAGTAGATATCTCATTTCTAGATTTTTCTTTCTTTTTTATTATTTTAGTAAGCCAATTGTTTGCCTCAATTACTATTATCACCTAAGGCATATTCAGTGTTAAACAATCATTGATTATTTTCAACAATAATAGCCTTCCAATCCTCCCTCAAACCATTCAACATAACCAGGGAAATAACTCTTCAAACTGGTAAACCTCTGAGTCACATTAGAGAAAGCTTTCTAAGTGGAACCTTCCAGGAACTTTATAGGTTAAATAACAGCAGTTACTTGGGAAAGGGTGTTTGGAGAAGCTCCAACGCCTTTCTGTGCCTGATTGGTTTTATAATGTTGTGCTCTTGGTTGTCAGGGCTATCACAGGTCCTGTGAGAGAGACGGATGAAAATAGTACAAGTTAGAAAAACAATCCCAAACCAGAAAACTCACAGTTGTTTAAAAATTTCATCCACTTTTTCTCTTGTATAAACACTTCCTGGGTTGCTGAAAATGTTTGATTGATTTTTAGAATTCTGAAAAATATTGACATTGACAATGTTTTGAGTGCTCTCTTTGCTTTTATGAAGTTTTCAGAGGTCTTTATTCTGTTATCCCTGCTGGCATATTTTGCCTTCTTTTTCCTCTGCTTTTTTGTCTTTTTTTGCTATTATGAATGTAGTAGCTACTATGAAATTCTTTTGTATATTTTTTGCTGTGGGTTTAGCAGAAATATGTTTTTATGTTTTTCATTTCTCTTGAATAAAGTCAGAGTGTATTTATATGGCATATGTTTACTAAATTTTGTAAAGTATTAACAAATTGTTTTCCAAAGAGATTACAGGTATATTTGCCACTTTCTTGGTTAAATGTATTAATAGGTACATTATTTATTTTCATCTTGCTGTAAATGTAACTATTTTCCTCCTATATATATTTGTTTACTTCCAATGTGTAAAAATAGAAACACAGCTGATTTTTCATACTGATATTTTACCTTGCAGTTTTGATGAATCAATTAATTAGCTCTAGTGTGTTTAAGGTAAACTCTTTGATAGTATATAAGACCACTTAATTTAAACAGAAATGGTTTTAGTTATCTTTCTAATTTATATACTGTTACTTAGCAGAGAAGCACTGACATAGTGACAGGCATGGTACCAGATAGTACTTCTTGTACATAGAGTTGCTATGAGTCAGACCCAACTCAATGGCACTTAACAGCAACAATATTTTTGAAGTTTAATTTTTTTCTTTCTTTCTTTCTTTTTTTTTTTTATTTTTGGTGGTACTGGGGGTTGAACCCAGGGCCTCATGCTTGTGTGCTCTGCAAGTGCTGGACCACTGAGCTATACCCACAGTCCATTTGTTTACTTCTTTTTTCTTTTTTTTTGTTCTTTTTTCTTTTCTTTTCTTTTCTTTTCTTCTTTTCTTTCCTTTTTCTTTTTTCTTTTTTTTTTTTGAGACAGTTTCTCGCTAAGTTACACAGACTGCCTCTGTTCTCAAACTTGCAATCCTCCTGTCTCCGCCTCCGGAGCCGCTGGGATTACAGGTGTGCACCACCACACCCTGCTAATTTTTTTCTTTTTGCCTAATTCCTCTGGCCAGAACTTACTGTAAAATATTGAATAGCATTGGTGAAAGCAGCCATGTTTGTCTTGTTTTTGATCTTAGAAGGAAAAGTTTTAGTCTTTCAACACTGAGTATGTTAGCTGTGGGTTTTTTGTAAGTTTTCTTAATTATTTTAAGGAATTTCCTGTTTAATCCTAGTTTTCTTCGTGTTTTCATGTTTTTTCTGTATCTGTTGAGATAATCATGCTAATTTTTCTCCATTCTATTAATATAGTCTATTATATTGATTGATATTTTAATATTGAATCACCTTTGCATTATTGGGATAAATCTTTGGTCATAATATAAAATCCTTTTTATGTACTGTTAGATATAGTAGGTTGACATTTTGTTGAAGATTTTATGTCTATATCAATAAAGGATATTGGACTCCAGGTTTCTTTCCATATGATACCTTTGTCTTTGTTGTAAGGGTAATGCTGGCTTTTAGAATGTGTTACGAAGTGGTCCTTCACTTGTATTTTTGGGAATAGTGTGAGTGGGACTTAGTGTGATGTTCTAAGTGTTTGGTAGAGTTCACCAGTGAAGCTCCTGGTCCTAAGTTTTTTTGTGTGTTGGGAGGTTTTGCTTATTGATTCAATTTCTTGTAAGTCTGTTCAGATGCTCTATTTCTTTTTAAGTCAGATCTCATAATTTTTAGGAATTTGTTCATTTTATATATGTTACCTAACTTGTTAGCATGCAACAGTTTTTAGTACTTTTAAAAATAATATCTTTAATTCTGTAAGGTTGGTAGTAAGGCCCATACTTTCAGTTCTGATTTTAGTTATATATGTCTTCTCTCTTTGCTTTTTGGTTAGTTTAGCTCAAATTTTCTCAGTTTTCTTGACATTTTTAAATAAATGACCCATAGTTTGCTTGATTTTCTCTATTTTTTCCTATTTGCTATTTATCACTTTCTAATCTTTATCATTTGCTTTATTCTCTTGCCTGTGAATTTGGTTTGGTTTTTCTTTCTCATGTTTTGTTTGTTTAGTTTTGTTTTGTTTTAGGTAGGATCTCATTATGTAGCCCAGGCTGTCCTGGAACTTGCTATATATATCTCAGGTTTGTCTCAAATTTATGACAATCTTTCTGCCTCAGTTTCCCAAGTACTGACATTATAGGTGTGTGTCACCATACCCAGCAATTTTTCTTTTTTAATATAAGCTTTTACAGTTAAAATTTACCTTCTGAAATTATAGAATTCTGAATTCTAAATCTCTGAAACTTTTGCCAAATTTCATGAATTTGGTTTAATTTTTATTAATCTGTAAGTATTTTCTACCTACAGCCATACCACAGTGGCATCTAATCCCATCCCAGAAGTTAAACAGGGTTGGGCCTGGTTAGTACTTGGATGGGAGACTGCCTGGGAACACCAGGTGCTACAGGTTTGGGAGAATGACCTGGCAACCCACTCCCAAAACACAATCTGCCACTGAAAGACCTATGAATAGCAGAGAATCAGTAAAAATACTGTTTTTCCTGTTGTATTCAGGGTCAGTATGAGTCAGACACCCACTCAACAGCACATAACAATAATAATAACAACTAGCATTTTCTAATTTCCCTAGTGATTCATCCTTTCACCAATATGTTGATTATAAGTATATTGTTTAATTTCCACGTATTTCTAAAAAAGTCCAGTTTATTTCCATTATAAGTTCTAATTTATTTCATTGCACTCAAAGAATATATTTCATATGTTTTGATTATTTAAATGTATATTGAGAATTTTATTGTCTAAAATAGGGTATATCATAGAGAATCTTCCATGTACACTTGAGGAAAATGTATATTCTGCTAATTGGGTGTAGTATTCTACATATCATTAGGTTTAGTTTGTTTACAGTATTATTCAAATATCTTATTTCCTCTTTGACCTTCTGTTTAAATTGTATATTTATTATTGAAAGTGAGACGTTAATATATTCAACAATTATTGTGGAACAAGCTATTTCTTTCCATTCTGTTAGTGCTTGGTTCATATATTTTGGGGCTTTTATATTTGATGCCTTATATATTTGATGTGATTATACTTTCTATATCTTCTTGACAAATTGGTAATTATATAGAGAGTTTCACTTTGTCTCGTGGAGCAATTTTGACTTAATTTTCAAAGTAATTTTCTTGTCATGTCTTTCTTCCTGCTCTTTAGATCTGGTCTTTATAATTTCTCTGCCTCCATGTTTACTGATTATGTCTTTTGTCCTTGAAATATACTTTTGAACCCCTGGGGTGAATTTTTAAATTCAGTCCTTCAACTTTCTGTCTCTAAAATTTCTACTGGATCCCTCTATACTTTCTTCCTCCTTATTGATTCTCCATATTCATTAATAAATCATTCTTTGGTTAGTTTACATGCCTGTTCATGTTTGCTTAACTTTGAGCATATTTAGGGCAGAAAACTTAAAATCCATTTCTAGTATGCTAAATATCTGGGCGTCCCTAGGAATTTTCTTTGTCAGCTATTTTTTCCCTTCATAGTTCATTTTGTGCCTTTTCATGTTTTTTGTTTTTGTTGAAAGTTAGACATGTCTGAAAATGAGATTATTCCTTCTTCTGACTTGGTGTTTCTTTGTGGTAGATGAATTTGTCCATTTATTTAGGGGCTAAATAAAAATACTTTTGGAAGAGTTATATTCCTGGTCATATGTGGTCATTAAAGTCTATTTCATTATCTCCAAGGTCAGTAAGCAGAGAGATTTACTGGTATGCCTAGATCTAAAAGTATAAATAAATAAATAAATAAATGAGTCCTATCTCTTTAAATTGGGCTGGGATTTAGCTCAGTTGGTAGAGCGCTGCACTGCAGTCTCTGAGGTCCCGAGTTCGATTCCCAGCACCGCACAAATGGGAGAAGGGCCTGGCAATCCACTCCCAAGGCAATCCCGAAAGAGTCAGCCATTGAAAACCCTGTGAGGGTCGCTATGAGTCGGATACCGACTTTACGGCACCTAACAACAACAACAACAATCTCTTTAAATTATCTTTTACACAGGTGCACAGGAAGCTACTCTATCCAGCGTCAAGTTTAGTTGAAAGGTCAGTCTTTGAGCCTATCCCTCCATGAAATTCCAGGCAATCAAAACTAACAACCCCAGTTCTTGGTGGGTGAGGTCCCACTTGCAGAGCTACAAGCCCCAACAGAAATGTGGGTAATTATTACTATGCCACTTGTTATGAGACTGTGCAGTGAAGGGTGAACTATGTAAAATGCCAAAATTGACCCCAAGTTGCCAGACTTTTAAATCATCTAGCACTTCCCTGTTTATTGCATGTGTTTGACAAGATTTTAGACTTCTTAAGTGGTTCATTTTGATGATAATAACCAGTTCAATAGTTGTGTTGTAGGACAGACTGATTTCTGGGACAGCTTACATCTTCACCATCCATGACATTCTCTGATCCTGTGTTGAAAAATTCTATACACACAAAAAGTGCACATGGATAATTATAGGAGCTTTATTCATAATTACTAAAGCCAAAAAGCAACAAAGATATTCTTCAGTAAGTGAATGGACAAACTTGTATATTCCTACAAGATGGATAACAGATCAGTTGTTGGCAGAACTTTGGGGAGGAAATATTTGAATAGGTGAAGCATAGAGAATTCTTAGAAACTTCTCTGTGTACTGTGTTGTAGTAGATACATCATAGTATTCAAATGTCAAAAATTTATAGAAATTTAAAATATGAAGAATAACGATATATTCAAATAAAAATACCAGCTAGGAGGGAAGCAGACTCTAGAATGGTATCAACACGTATTTTTGGTTGGTTTTCTTCTCTGGAGGGAATAGAACATAAGACTCAACTCTTAAGTACAGGCTACACTCAATCACTTGTGTCCAAAGACTGCAGTATGGAAATAGAAAAAATAATTAAATAATTTTATAAATGATAAATCCGGCAAACACAATAAGCCTAATGATCAAGATTAACATCATTGATGATGAGCTAGGTTGGGAGCATGCACTCCTTATTTTATATGCTCACAATAGCACTCATCTGTGTGGTCGTCTTCTCTAAACCCACAACCCCACAACCCCAATCTAGACAGAAGAGAAAAATCTGGCAAATCTCAATTGAGGGGTATTCTACAAAATACCTGACAAGAACTCATCACATTGTTCAAAGTTTTCAAAAACAAGGAAAGCTTGGGACACTTTCATAGGTTAAGATAAACATAAGGACACTAAATATGGAGTAGTATCTGTGATGAGATATTGTGATAATAACCACAAGGTATTAGAAAAAAACATAGTATCTCAAAAAAGCATGGATGTATTTAATAGCAAGGTTTCAATATTGGTTCGTTTGTTGTCATTAATATAATAAATAAAGGATGTTAACATTGGGGGAAATGGGTGTTGAGTGTATCGGAACTTTCTGTATTATCCTCACAAGGTTTCTATGAATATAAAATCATTCTAACATAATATTCTTGTAGTAAAAGAGACAAAGAGTGAGAGGAGAGGAGAGGAGAGGAGAGGAGAGAGGGAGCTAGAGAGAGAAATTGTTTATTCAAAATTTCAACTCAGATACTTTCCCCTTTTGTTCTTGAGGTTCTTATTAGTGAAGGGATGGGGTGATGGAGTCATCAAAATTTTTGTATAGTTATGAAATTCTATGATTCTTTAAATAGGGATGTATAACTGGAAATGCAGATGCTTATAATTCAAATTTGGGACATAGGCTGCTTACTTGATCAATATATGCATCATAAAAGGTGTTTTCTATGTAAATGCATTTGTGGGAGAGTGGGATGTAGTTGTGGACCAAGATTTTTCATCACTTGGAACTCTTTCTTTGCACTGTGTTTGGCTGCCTATGATAATTTCTTTAATCTACATGAAAATTATACCTAAATAAATATGATATTATATGGAATAACAGCAAATCCATAATTAAATGTACCTTCACAAATCCATAATTAAATGTACCTTCACAACTGTACCTTCCCTTCTAACCTTCACAACAAGCCTTACAGAATGGAAATATTATTTCCATATTTCTGAAGATGAAATTTGTGTTTAGAAGTTTTATGGAATTTATGAAAGGCTACACAGACTAAGGTTACAGTTATCCAGAATGGCCTAACTAGTAGACTAATAAGAAAATGGGTTATTTAGCAAATAAGTAAAACAGGTTCTTTTTATTTAAAGTGTAGTTAATAAGCAGGAGTGAATTGAATTTTGCATTCTGCAGGAAGTTGGAAGAATAAACACTTAGTATATCAATGCTCTTTCTTTCTAGTTCCATTCTACTTTTCCATGAATAGATTCTGTCCAAGCACTTCACAGGAATTCAATGAATATCATCAGATGCAAGGCTTTGTACTTAGAGCTGTGCAGAAAAGGTTAGTAGAACCTCAGCGAAAATTTGATCCATTTAGAAAAGTAAAATTAAATTCTGCACAGAATGTGTCTTCTCGCATTGGATTAAATACAATATTTTGTACTCTGGAAATTCAGAAGAAATAAGTTTAGAAAAATAAGTTTCTTTAAAAACAAATATTATTCAAATAAGTATTGAATAATATTTATGTACCATCATAAGAACAATTCTCAACATTTAAGAAAGATCTATATGTGTATTTACTTATCCATTCACCTGTAAATGCATTCAATAGACAGCCTGCAGCCGTAGCCCTGTGGCATCCAATACCATCAAATCTCGGAAGCTAAGCAGGTTCAGGCCTGGTTAGTATTTGGATGGAAGACCACCCAGGAACACCAGGTACTATAGGCTTGGGAGATGATCCAGCAACGCACTCCTCAAAATCAATCCGCCATTGAAAACCCAATGAACAGCAGAGAAGCACTGACAATATTGTTTCACCTATTGTACACAGGGTTGCTATGAATTGGATACCAACTCAACGGCACCTACCACCAACAACAAAGGTTCAGCTCAGTTGGTAGAATGCTGCTCCTCACTCTCTAACGATCCAGGTTCCATCCCCAGCATTGAAAATATGAGAGAACGACATGGCAATCCACTCTTGAAGAAATCCTGAAACAATCAGCCATTGAAAACCCTATGAGAATAGTTATGAGTTGGATCCTACTCAAGGGCACCTAACAACAACAACCACAACAACACACCAGGATATAAGGAAAATTAGATTTAAGAACAAGTGTCAAGTAAGGATAAAGCTGAAAGTGTAGAGCCAGAAATTCACTTTTTTTCCTTTCCTCTATGTACTAAATTCTCTTATTCTCCTTTAAAGAATAATTTTATAAATATTCTAAAACAAAAGTGTATTAAAAAGGATAAATAAAAATATAGAAAGATGTCAGCCTAATGTATCCAACCTGTCTTCCTCTTTCAGTTTGAATTCCAAAGCAGCCTTCTTACTGGATTTAAATAACTAAGTAGTAACTGATGCCAATATGAAGCAAAAGCCCGGACATTGTGTGGACATTCTTCTTTCTAGCATTTTTACATGCCTGGAAACAAGTATAGCAGAGTCCTGGGGAGAAAGAAGCCTACAGGTTGTTGGAGTTAGATAGGGGAGGGAGAGAAGGAAGAAATCAATGACATTTAGAATTAGTATTCCATATTTCTCTGACCTCCAAAGAACTTAGAAGGAGCTGTTCAAGGAGTGAGAGTTTGTTCCATCTTGACATGCATAGATTACAGAGAGTAAACAGAAGGCTGATTGGTTATTGACTTATTGACTGATTGACTTATTGGTTTCCTCATGTGGCTAAAGACCACCCATTTTTCTCCACTTGCAAGGCTAACTGCACTTATTATAGTGAATGGACAAAGAAAAGTATCATAATTCTTAATGAGGCCAAATAGCTAAGGAAAGGAAGAAGATGAGAAAAATGAAAAGAAATATTTAATCAGAGATTCTTGATGAGAAAGACAACTTTACCCCCAAAATACTGACACAAAGGAAAAACCTTAAAAATTACACTCTTACACAACTTATAAATCAAAGCAAATATTAAGATAGAAATGATAAACCATGTAAAAAACAATAAAGAAAAAAATTCTGCTAACATCTATGGGTTTCAGCCAAAAAGAGCTTCAAAAGAAACCTCAGGGTTTCAAATTCTTTAATAAATAAATAAATAAGAAGAAAAATCAAAGGGCCTATCACTCATCTTAAAACACTGGGAAAGGGCTGAGTGAGGTGGTGTGGGTTTGTAATCCCAGAGCCTCCACAGGCTGAGGCAGGAGGATCACAGTTTCAAGGCCAGAGGCAGTCTGTATAACTTAGTGAGTCCCTGACTCAGCTTAAAAAATAAAAAAGGGTGAATATTACGGGTCTGTTTAAATTGCTTATGTCCTCCAGGCTTAATTTTGGTAATTTATCTGTGTTAATGAACTTATCCATTTCTTCTGTATTTTCTTTTTTGAGGAATACAATTTCTCAAAGTATTCCCTGATGATCTTCTGGATTTCATTGTATTGGTGGTTATGTCCCCATTCTCACCTCAAATTTTTTATTTGGGTTTTTTTCTTTCTTTCTTTTGGCAACACATGTCTATTTTATTAATCTTTTTGAAGAACTAGCTCTTAGGCTTATTAATTCTTTGAATTGTCTTTTTGGATTCTAATTGAGATATTTCTGCCTTGATCTTTATAATTTCTGTCTGAGTGCTCCTTTTGGGATTGGCTTGTTGTTGTAATAAAGTCTCCCAACAAATAAAAGCCTGGATCCTGATGTGTTCACTGCAGAAATCTATCAAATCTTCAAAGAAGAATTGATACCTAATATGCTCAAACTATTTCAAAAAGTGGAAAATGAAGGGGCATAACCAAACTCATGCTACAAAACCAGCATCACCCTCATACCAAAACTGGGCTAGTACACTTCAAAGAAAGAGAACTACAGACCAATTTTCCTGATGAATATCAATACAAAAATCTCAGTAAAATCCTGGCAAACCAAATTCAGCAACACATAAAAAGATCATACACCATGGTCAAGTGGGCTTCATTCCACAAATACAAGGCTGATTCAACATATGAAAATCAGTCAATGTTATTCAGCATACCAAGAGATTTACAAGCAGAAATCACATGATCATCTCAACTGACCATGAGAAGGCCTTTGACAAAGTTGCAACATCCTTTCATGATAAAAACCTTAGAGAATATGGGCATAATAGGGAAATAACTCAATATCATAAAGACCATATATGACAAACCTACAGTCGATATCATATTAAACAAGGAAAAATTGAAACCATTTCCTCTAAGATCAAGAAAAAGACAAGGATGTCCACTCTTTCCTCTCTTATTCAATATTATGATCGAAGTCCTACCCAGAGCAATCAGACAAGAGAAAGAAATTAAAAGGATGCAGATAGGCAAAGAGGTCAATTTATCCTTATTTGTGGATGACATGATTCTTTACCGAAGGACCCCCAAAATTCTTCGAGAAAACTCTTGGATCTAATTAACTTCTTCAGCAAAGTTGTTGGTAAGTGCCGTGAAGTCAGTGTCTGACTCATAGCGGCCCTACATACAAAAGGCAAAACAGTGTTGTTAGTGCTTCTCTGTTATTCATACAGTTTTCAATAGCTGATTGTTTATTGGGAGTGGGTTGCTAGGCCCTTCTCCCAAGCCTACAGCACCTGGTGTTCCCAGGCAGTCTCCCATCCAAGTACTCACCAGGCTGACCCTGCTTAGCTTCCAAGATATAACGAGATTGGATGCCACAGTGATACAGCTACAGGCTTCAGCAAAGTAGCAGGATACAAAATTAACACTCAGAAATCAGTAGACTTCCTTTACACTACTTGTGAATAGGAAGAGAAGAAAATTAAGGCAACAATCCCTTTCACAATAACTCACCAAAAAACTTAAATAGACCTGTATATCTCAGTTTGCATGAAAGCCAACTCAAAATGGATGAGAGACCTCAGTGTAAAACCAGAAACCTTTTTTTGGTTTGTTTTTAAATTTTGAGATAGGTTCTCACTAAATTCCACAGACTGCCTCTGGTCTCAAACTTGGGATTCTCCTGCCTCTGCCTCTCGAGTTGCTAGTATTACAGGCATGAGCCCTGCATCTGGCTAAACCAGAAACCTTGAAACTCCTAGAAGAAAAGATAGGAAACATACTCCAACACACATACATAAGAAAGTATTTCCTTAAAAAGACTCCAGTTGCCCAGGAAATGGCACAAAGAATCTACAAATGGGCTTACATGAAATTAAAAAGCTTCTGTACAGCAAAGGAAACAATCAACACAGTCAAGGAAGAGCCCACTAAATGAGAGAAAATCTTTGCATATATGTCTAACAGATGATTAATTTCTAGAATTTATAAAGAACATAAGAAAGCACATACCAAGAAACAAGCCAATACACAGGTGGGCAAAGGAATTGAACAGACAGTTCTTAAGTGAAAAGGTCTGTAAGGCTAAGAAACACATGAAAAAAATGCTCAATATTCCTAGCCATTAGGGAAATGCAAACCAAAACAGCTCTGAGATTTACCTAACACCAGGAAGAATGGCCAAAATCATCAAAACAAATAATAACAAATGCTGTCGAGGGTGCAGAGAAAAAAGAACCATTCTACACTGCTGATGGAATTGTAAGATAGTTCAACCACTCTGGAAATCAACATGGAGATACCTCAGAAAACTAAAAATGGAGTTGCCATACAACCCAGCTATACAACTACTGGGAATATACCCAAACAGAGAGAAGTCATCATATCACAGAGACACCTGCTTATCCACATGTAATGTATTACTCTTCACAATTGGAAGCATATAGAACCAACCAAGATGCCCATCAACAGAAGAATGGATAAAAAATTGTGGTACATATACATAATAGAATTTTACTCAGCAATAAAAAAGAATGAAATAATGTCATTTGCAGCAAAATAGATGGAACTAGAGAATATCATCTTGACTGAAAGAATACAGCCTCAAAAAGAGAAATACCCTATGTTCTCATATGTGGGAGCTGAATCTTACTTAAAGGAAGAAAAAACTATACATAAACCAATAATAAAAATGAACAATTTAACTTAGCTAAGAAGGGAAAATATAAGCAGAGTAGAAACAAGGAGGGAGGGAATTAGCAAAAAGAAGAGAATGTTGTGGAATATGGGAAGGGGAAGGGAAACATTGTAAAAGGATAAAGGGGGAGAAGATAATCTCAGTGTAAATAATGCAACTTATGAGTACAAAGGAAAAACAAGGGAATATAACTCATAAATGCAGATGAGTTTTACTATGTTTTAATCACGTTTTCATGAATTGGCAAGTTGATGAAAGTGCAACCAAAAGTGATGTAATAGTTGCACAATGGAAAAAACAAATTCTGTATTACTCTGTATCCCACCAACATTTACCAATAAAGAGGAAAAAAATGAAAAAAAATAAATAATAAATAAATAAAAATAAATAAAAAAGGGGCTGGGTGTGCAAATCAGTGGCAGAGCACTTGCAAAGTATGCATAAGGTCCTAAGTTCAGTCCCCTAGTATTAAAAAAAGTTAGAAAAACAATAAAAATAAATCAAAATACACTAGAAAGAGGAAATTAATGAAGATAAAAGGCAAAATGGATATAACAGGAACTTAAACTAGTCAAAGGGCTGGGATTTAGCTCAGTTGGTAGAGCACTGCACTGCAGTCTTTGAGGACCCGAGTTCAATTCCCAGCACCGCAAAAATGGGAGAAGTGCCTTGCAATCCATTCCCAAGGCAATCCTGAAACAGCCATTGAAAACCCTATGAGGGTCGCTATGAGTCAGATACCGACTTGACGGCACCTAACAACAATAATAACAAAACTAGTCAAAAGGCTGGGTCCTAGGTCAGTTGGTAGATTGCTACTCTATACTCTCTGAGGCCTTTGGTTCCAAACCAAGAGCTACAAAAATGGGAGAAGGATGTGGCAATCCACTCCTGAAGCAATCCAGAAACAATCAGCCATTGAAACTCTATGAGGGTCGCCATGTGTTGTACTTGACTCTATAGCACAAACTAACTTGACTCTAACATGTGTTGTACTTGCCTCTAACAACAGCAACAAACTAGTTCAAATATTAATAAATTCAAAATCTGGCCGGGCGTGGTGGCACATGCCTGTAATCCCAATGACTCCAGAGGCAGAGGCAGGATGATCACAAGACCGAGACCAGAGGCAGTCTGCATAATTTAGTGAGACTCTGTCTCAAAAAGTAAAAAAATGTGTGTGCAGCTCAGTGGTCCAGCACTTGCAAAGCATGAAAGCTCGAGGCCCTGGTTTCAACTACCAGTACCACAAAAAAAAAAAAAAAAAAAAAAAAAAAAAAAAAAAAAAAAAAAAAAAAAAAAAAAAAAAAAATCAAAATCTGGCTTTTTCTAAAGACTAATAAAACAGATAAATGCCTTGGATGATTAAAGAAAAAAGAGAATGGGCATGCACAGTGTATGATATTTAAAAGGAGAAAAGAAGAATTGATGTGGAATATAACAGAAAGAAATAATTTAAAGATTTTGTTTTTATGATTGGAAGGACGCAGCTTCCCTTTCTGAAATTTGGATGACAGAAAGGTTGGAGGCAATGATTAAGAGGTTTTAGACTTCAGGCTGGGATTTAGCTCAGTTGGTAGAGCACTGCGCTGCAGTCTCTGAGGTCCCGAGTTCAATTCCCAGCACCACAAAAATGGGAGAAGGACCTGGCAATCCACTCCCAAGGCAATCCCGAAACGGTCAGCCATTGAAAACCCTATGAGGGTGGCTATGAATCCGATACCGACTTGACGGCACCTAACAACAACAACAATTTGAGATATTCATTATACATCCAAGTGCTTGGCTCTATAATCAACACCCATGGAAGCAGCTGTCAAGAAATCAAAATACACATTGCTCTAGGAAAAGCTGTGGCAAAAGATCTCAAGGTATTGAAAAGCAAAGATGTTACATTGAAGGTGAAGGTGTGTCTGACTCATGCCATGGTATTTTCAGTCACATCATATGGTTGAGAAAGCTGGATATTGAACAAGTGAGACAGGAGAAGAATTGATGCTTTTGAATTGTGGTGCTGGAGACGTCTATTGAATATACCATGGACTGCCAAAAGAACCTACAAATCTGTCTTAGTAGAAGTACAACCAGAGTGCTCCTTGGAAGCAAAAATGGCCAAACTGCATCTTACATATTTCGGACATGTAGTCAGAAGAGAACAATCCCTGGAGAAGGACATCATTTTTGGAAGAGTGGCAGGTCAACGCAAAAGAGGAAGACCCTCCACCAGATGGATTGACATAATGTCTGCAACAATGGGCTTAAATAAGATGGTTTGCCTGGCGCAGAATCTGCAAGTGTTTCGATCTGCTGTACATAGGGTCGCTATGAGTTGGACTCGACTCGATGGCACCTAGCAACAACAAGTGATGTCAAGTAAGCATTTAGTGATATAAGTTGCATATGCGTGATAGTATAGATTTCAAGGCAAAGGACCTGGTCAGAAAAGTGAATTTGGGAAAATATAAATAACATTTAAACATTAACATAAGAGATTAAATAATATTGAAAAGGTGTTGGGTTTATTTATAGTGTATTTAAAATTATAAGACCCTGCTATCTGGGGTTAAAGAAAATAGGAAGGAATCAACAACAAAGACTGAAAAGGAGTGACCACATAAGTGTGAATACAATCAAGAGACAGTGGATCTTTGAAAGTAAAGTAACAGCAAATAGGATGAGAATTGAGAAATGAGCATCTGACCAAAACAAAGTAAAACCAACTATCATTTTTACGATGCTCATCTTATTTGACCTATTAGCAGCATTTAACTCAAAGAGAAAGAGTGGAGGCTATGGGGACAACAAATAAAGGTCATAGAATTTCAGTTTGAAGTGATAATGATATTCAAAAATTAACCATGGTGATGGTTGCACATCCCTGTAAGTATACTAAAAACTGTTGGATTGTATATTTTAAATGGGTTAAATGTATGATATGCAAATATCTCAATAAAGCTATTAAAATTCATTTAAAGAAAGCTCAGGACTGCCATGCACCATGATGCAGGATTATAATCCTAGTGATTTAGGAGGCTCAGGTAATAGGATTGTGATTTCAAGGCCAGAGGCAGCCTGTATAATTTAGCAAGTCCCCTGACTCAAAGTAAGAAACAAAAGATAAAAAATGGGCTGGGGGTGCAGTCCAGAGGTAGAGCACTTGGAAGGTATGTACAAGGCCCTGGGCTCATACAATCCTCAACTAATAAAAAAAAAGCACAAGACATATATGAATAGTATTCTGATTTTTGGAAGTAACAAAAATTTTAATCAACTGGAAACATATATTGTTAAATGAAAATACTTAAAATTAGAAATGTTATTGTGTTAAGTTTTCCAAATATATATGCATACATGTGAATGTACACATATTATACTGAAGGAAAAACAACTATGAACAGTCAATTTTGAGAAATATAATGAGAGAGATATTTGACTTACATAATATCAGAGCTTATTATACAATGTTGCCTGCAGCTGTAGCCCTGTGGCATCTGATCCCATCAGATCTCGGAAGCTAAGCAGGGTCAGGCCTGGTTAGTACCTGGATGAGAGACCGCCTGGGAACACCAGAAGCTGTAGGCTTGGGAGAAGGACCTGGCAACCCCCTCCCAAAAATCAATCTGCCATTGAAAACGCTATGAACAGCAGAGAAGCACTGACAATAGTGTTTCCCCTGTTGTACAGAGGGTCGCTATGAGTCGGATACCGACTCGATGGCACCTAACAACAACAACAACAACAAATTATACAGTGTTATGTTCCCAATAGTATTGTGTTGGCAATAAGAATGTATATAAATTATAAATTAAACTTGAAAATAACATTATTATGTGAGAATTGTTATAGGTGACAAAAATAGCTTTTCAATTTAGAAGAAAGAGATTTATTTAATAATTGGGGTTGTCACAAGCAATTATCAGACTGGAATAAAATGGGCCTGCATCTATCCTTATATACAAAAAGTAAAAGATGGGAAACTAAATTTAGAGTAAAGCAATAAAAATCATAGTTGATGGTCGAAGACATGGCATGTACAACCCTGGGTTGTGAGAGAGAATTAAATCAAAAGTAAGAAATACTGAATCTTTTTTTGTGTGTGTGGTGCTGGGAGCTTGAACCTAGGGCCTCATGCATAGTTTGCTCTACTACCAAGCTGTATCCCCTAATTCCCTGACTTTTTTTTTTTTTTAACTTTGAGACAAGTTCTCACTAAGTTGCACAGGCTGCCTTTAGCCTCAAAACTTCTTCTATTCCTTCTGCCTCAGTTTCCTCAGTTGCTGAGATTAAAAGCATGAATCACAATACATTGTCTTTTAGACAATTATTTTATTATCTAACTAAAATTTATTGTCTAAATGACAATAATTAAGAAAATAAATTTAAGCTGGACGTGGTGGCACATGAGTGTAATCCCAGCAATTTGGGAGGTGGAGGCAGGAGGATCGTAATTTGGAGACCAGAGGTAGTCTGCATAATTTAGCAAGACCCTTGAAAACCCTATGAGGGTCGCTATGAGTCAGATACTGACTCGAGGGCACCTAACAACAACAACAAAAATAACTGTCTCAAAAAGTTTAAAAAAAAATGGGCTGGGCTTGCAGCTCAGTGGTCTAGCACTTGCAAAACATGTAAACGGTAAAGCCCTGGGTTCAACCTCCAGCACCACAGGAAAAAAAAATAAATAAAAGAAGAAGAAGGAGGAGGAGGAGGAGGAGGAGGAGGAGGAGGAGGAGGAGGAGGAAAGAAAGAAGAAAGAAAGAAAAAGAAGAAAAGAAAAGAAAAGAAATTTAACAGACAAATACAATACTTAGAAAAGTATTCCTAAAATGTGAAAAGGGCCTGGGATTTAGCTCAGTTGGTAGAGCACTGCGCTGCAGTCTCTGAGGTCCCGAATTCGATTCTCAGCACCATGAAAATGGGATAAGGACATGGCAATACACTTCCAAGGCTATCCCGAAACAGTCAGCCATTGAAAACCCTATGAGGGTCTCTATGATTCGGATACCGACTCGATAGCACCTAACAACAACAACAATATGTGAAAAGAAGCAGTGCTAAAATCTAAATTATACAAAGACTTTGCAAAAAATTGTTCAGCATTAGGTGCCATTGAGTCATGAATGACTCACAGTGACCCTCATCGGGTTTTCAATGGCTGATTGTTTTGGGATTGTTTTGTCAATAGACTGCCACATTCTTCTCCCATTTTTGTGGTGCTGAGGATCAAACCCAGGTCCTCAGAAAGTGCAGAGCAGCACCCTATCAACTAAGCTAAATCTCAGCACAAAATAATACAAAGAATACATACAGCTCCATAAAAAATTGCAGAAGTGTATTAGATTCCCAAGGCAGTTATAACAAACTACCCCAAACTGGATGGCTTAAAACAACAGCCATTCATTGTCTTGCAATTCTAAAATATAGAAGTCTGAAGTAAAGGTGTTGGCAAGGTCGGTCCCCTCTTGAATCCTCCTGGAGACCACGGCATATTGCCTCTTTCTTCTTTGGCAAGTCAGACTGAGGCACTCCTTGGATTGGGAATGACAACTAGTTTCTGCCTCAGTCTTTAAATGGAGTTTTTTCTGTGTGTCTGTGTCTTCACATGATGTTTTGTTATAAGAACAACAGTCATATTGGGTTAAGCAACCACCCTACTCCAGTATGACCTCATCTTAGTAAGGTTTTCAAAGAACTCATTGCCAAATAAGGACATATTTTGAAGTATAGAGGGTTAAGTTTTCACCATTTTGGGGGGAGGTGGGGATTACAGATGTTAAAGAATTTTTCTCAAAAGAAATAAATCCAAACTTCCTACCAATATGAAAAGATGCTTCAATATAATATTAATTTAAAAAGTTAGTTTATGTCACAATATCAGTTTGTAATTGCCAGGTGGGCATTAAGCAATAACTTTAGTATTTGTTAATTATACTGGGGTTTATCTCAGTTGGTAGAACCCTGTTATGACCTCTTTGAGGACCCAGGTTCAATCCCCAGCAGTGCAAAAACAGGAGAAGGATGTGACAATCCACCTCTGAAGCAATCCAGAAACAATAAGCCATTGAAAACCCTGTGAGGGTCACTCTGAGTTGGACCTAACTCCAGGGCACTTAACAACAACATAACCTGAATACTTCATGTGATCCAATGTGTCTGAAGCAATATGGTTTTACTATCGTAGTTGAAAATTGAGACTAGTTTTTACTCTTTCATTTTTTGAAATAATACAAAAAAGATTTACATTTTAAAATGTTGTGAAATTTTTCTTCTATATTTTCACACATTCTAGTTCCTCTAGAGCTTTTAACTCTCCATCACCATATTGCATGCTACCAAAAATTTTTTGATACAGTCTGCCTGCTTCTTGGCCTTTGTTTCTTCCAAGTTTTAATTCCCATCTATCTAGAATTGTCTGTTGGTATCCACCTCCATGATTCTAAACTGAAAAATTCATTTGGGAAAAAAATAGGAAAACTTTCTTTGGGGATTTGAGTAGCATTGAATTTAAGTAGGCAAATATCAAATTCTCTTTACTAGAAAAGGTTGCAGTATAGGTGAACTAAGGACAATCAAGATGTAGCATAAGCTGTTCTGCAGGACCTGACCACCAAGGGGCATATGTAGATCTTCAACTTGAAAGAGACGCATGAAGTAACATTTGAAGAATGATAAGCACTAGCTTGGTGATTGACAGGAAAGAGTATTTCTTACAAAGGGGATTATTTGCATAAATCTCCTGGGTTAGGAATGAAAATGGTGCATTGAAGTTGGAGAAGAAAATTTGTTTGGTTGAAAAGCAATGACCAAAACTTAAAGTGGCTGAGGTCAGATCGGAAGTATAGACAGGGAAAAGATTGTGTAGAATTTTGTGTCCCATATTATGGAGTGATTTTCTCTGTTATCTTTTCCACAACTGATATTCAATGTTACTCTATCTCCTTCAATCATGAATAGTGAAACTACTTTCATTGATTTACTTGGGAAGGATCCATGTATAATATCTTAATTCAGAGGTTTCTAAAGAAATATGGTTTTACAATTTTTAAGCATAGTTAGAATTCAGAAATAATCAACTAGTGCTTCCTACATTCCAAGAGGAATACTTGATGGGTTGGATGAATTTCATCAAAAATTAGTAGCAATATTTGCATATAATTAGTCCTTTGATGCCTTATATATCAGTCCTTCCTGTAAGCAAACTTTAAAGTCACATTTAAACTCTCCCATACAATAAAATTGTGCATTTTCATAGATTACAAAGTGATATTTTGGCACAAGTATACAATGTACATTTGTCAAATTGCAAATTAGGGAATGAGTTGAAGAGGTTTTATTTACATCATTTTATTCACCTGGGAAGCTCTGCATGCATATTCAGGATTTCCTGGAAGAGATTGTTTTGAGCAGAAATCAGTGACTGATAAAACCTCCCCAAGGTTAAAAAAACTAGAACTTCCTTCACCTGATTTAAAGACGGTGTATCTGCCCCAATTTGTCATGTAATTTTTAAAATATTTTTCTCTATATCCTTATTGGAAACTTTTTCATGTTATTTGTACTCTGATGGTATCTCATGGTGCAAGTTTACTAGGATATGGGATAAGGAAATGAGAAGGGTGAGTTGTAAGCAAAAAGTGTGGTGCTAGTTGTTCAAACTATTCTTCAATGAAAAGGTAATAGGTATGTGATAGTGAAGAGATGAGAACTGTCACTTTATTGGTCATGGATATATATGCCTTTGCAAATGTAAGTATGTTAGGTATGTGATTGTGAAGAGATGAGAAGTGGCACTTTATTGGTCATGGATATATAAGCCTTTGCAAATGTAAGTATATTAGGGCTTTGTAAATATAAGTATGTTGAATGTGGGTATTTTTTGTGATTTTATATTTGATTCAGTGTCAGAGATGTAGGAGTATGTGATGTACATACATGTAGCTTTAAAACCCTGTATGAAAAATTATTAAATTGAGAATGTTCTGTTCTGTATACTGTAAGTCTCTTTCTATTTGAATATGTGCCTATGAACAGCTTGTGAAATGAAGACCAAATTACTTATGTCTGAAATATCAGCCTATAGCTTCTTATTTCCTTTATTTTACCTGTTACTGTTCCAACTTGATGTTAGTCAATCAGCGCTGCTTATTGATTTTAATATGTTGAGCAGAAGAAGGTGCTAAATAAGAGGACTTTGGCTTTAAAGAACTCACAGCAACAAAGAGAAATAGCACGAATTAAATTGCTAAATATAGTCTACTCTTGAGTAAATAAATGAAGACAGTTCCTTTCAAGAGCACTTAAGACAGATATGGTGGTAGAGAAGAGTGTTCTTACAGAAAGGGATTATTTTTCCTTTTTTTTTTTTCCTAAATCCTATCTTGTGGGCTTTAAGTGTCAAGAAGGTTATTTGTTTGGTTAGTTTTTGTAGCCTATAAATGCTGATTTTCTATTCTTTTCTCTAGCATTGAATGATGTTGAATAGGGCATTAGTGGGCTGCTTCCTCCCCTATCTGACAGTCTCAGTTGTACAGAAAGACAAGAAAGCACAAGAGGAGGAGGAATGGAGGAGAAGGTATGAGAGGACTGAAAAGAGAAGGGCAATAGGTTAGTAGTAGGAGGCCTGGATTCTAGTAATTACTTGGCCACTCAATATTAGCAATTTTGTCTTTTTACCCTCCTGTTAGAATGCGGTAGTTGCCTTCAGTTTTCAAAATGTGTTCAGTGGAGGATAAAATATATGTTCAGTCCCTCACAGGTTGCCTTGGAAGATAAGAGAAAGTATTTTTATCTATTTTTTGGCATGGTTTTGATTAGGAAAAGACTCTGACCCTAACAGATGTTTGAAAAGCCCCTTAAAGTGCACTCTCAGACCTTTCCTGATGCAAAATCTTCACAACTCAGTACTCTCATAGGAAAACAGGACCTATTAGTATATGGCTTCAGAAAATCACAAGGGACACTCTTTATTTCATCACAGTCTGGGCTCTTGAAGGTGGCAACTTTCTCCTAGAGCGTGCCGGAATTCAGAAAGATTAAACACACACACACACACACACACACACACACACACACACACACACACACACCCCTACCTATTTCTAAAGGTTTCAATAATCTATGACTATAAAATATTTTCTTTTTCTAGGTTAGCCTAGTCTTGAGAGCTTGCACATCCAGCAAAAGTGTCAGAAAGCCACACCACAACACACCTAGAAAGGAAATTAGCAGCAAATCAACTAATATGGTAAGGATTTCCTGGGCACCCTGTAAACACTATTTTATTTTAGCTAAGGTAAATGTTGCCTGCAGCTGTACCTCTGTGGTGTCCAATCCCGTCAGATCTTGGAAGCTAAGCAGGGTTGGGCCTGGTTAGTACTTGGATGGGAGACCACCTGGGAACACCAGGTGCTGTAGGTTTGGGAGAAGGACCCAGCAACCCACTCCCCCCAAAATATCTGCTGTTGAAAACCCTATGCAGAGAAGCAGAAACAATACAACTTCACCTGGTATACATGGGGTCACTATGAGTGGGATACCGACTGGACGGCACCTAACAACAACAAGATAAATGCGAGTAGATACAGGTGATAAACCCCCAAATCTCAGGGGATTAATATCATTGAAGTTTATATTGGTGATATATAGTTGAGACAATACATTTCTCATCAGAAGATGACTTTTCTTCCAAGAGATTATTTAGATGTGGAGTTTGTTCCCATGTCCTGGCTCTGCTATCTTCAATATAAGGCTTCCAAAGTTGAGGTGCTTATCAGGAAAGAAATATGAAATAGATATGCAGGAAGTTTCTGTGAATCAGGCCTGGAAGGAAACAACACATGTTCACATTCTGCATCATATCTGTCACACAGCCCTTGGTTACTTCACGGAGCAGTGAGAGATTAATTAATCTGTTAGCCTAGAAGGAAGGAGTTTGGAAGCCACATTATGCTTTGTATCACTTAATCTTCAGAAGAACTCTCTAAGGCAGATGCCATTATTGTGTTCAGTTTATAGTTGGGTATATAAGACCACAAAGAAATTAAGTAGTAAATTGCAGATATGGGATTTGAATCCATTTCCTCTGATGTCAAACTGTTCTTATCATTATGCTATTCTCCTTCCTGTAACATGAAAAATGCTCCTATTAGGTATTCTTTTATTCGTTGCCATTACACATTGTTTTACTTAGAATTCTCTTCCTCACTCAACTTTGCCAAATTCAGTCTACTTTTCATGATTTAACTTAACCACCACCTCCTTTGAAAAAGTAAGACTAATTGACCTTTGTCAAGTTAGTGTTTTGCCAGAATTCTAGGCTTCACAGTGGTATCATTTTATGTCTTTTAAAGGATATACTAACATGATGCCTACTGAATGCTGCCAGAAAATGTTTCCCCAATAAAGCTTGGATAATTCAATATAATTAAAAAGATCCATCTGCTTTGTCAATGTTTTTTACTTTGTAAATTGTTAGATATTCCATGTCTTAGAATTATTTATTTTTCTTTAAATCTGATTGAAACTTGCAGAGAGAAGGTGGGAATTTGGCTAAGACATAATAAAGAGTTACAAACAGAAAGAGATGCAAAAGTTACATTATGGTCCAAACTGTTACTCATACATAGAAGAGATAATGGAAAGCAATATGCCCCACAGGTCAATAGAACATTTTTGTGGATAGCTATATGGAAGAATTGTTTTTAATATGTTTTACTTTTTTACACTTTTACGTTAAAGATTAATATTTGTTTTTGTAAAAAAAAAAACTAAAAAGATAGGAAAAAAAAGATGTGCTGGCACATGGTCATATTAGTTGTAGTTTGATGGTGTTAAGAGAAGCAACATTTCCCAAGTGTATTATTATTTCCATCAATGAAAGAGACAGGTATGGACTCTGGCCTCCAGAATCTGTGATCTGGTGATGGAGGCTGACAGACACTAGAAAGTATATAAAGTTATTTCAGAGGAGAATAGGAGGCTGTAATAAAAATTCTCAAGTTGTAGAGTATGATTATGGAAAATCTTGCCAAGGAAGGACCAACTAAGTGAAGAACTTCACAACAGCAGAGGAGGAGAATGACACTGACTGCAGGAAGATTTGGGGTTTCTCTTAACCACTGCTTATTTCTTGCTGAAAATTTCATTTACCAGAAACCATGGATGGTCATGCATTCTAAGATACCAGAAACCATGGATGGTCATGCATTCTAAGACTTCACAACAAATTATTTAAACTCTTTTAATTTGCTTTTCTTATTATCGTAATTTGGTAACTTTAAAAATGCAGTGCATAGTACATTATAACACAGGATCTACTTCCCAATTCTGTAGTAAATTTAGTCAACCACCATGGTCAAATTCTTATGGAAAATATAATGTAGTGACTTCTCTTTCCCTGTCCAGATTGACTGCTTCAAAATGTTGCTTTTAGAGGCCCTACAAAGGAGGGTGGAGTTGAGATGACTCCACCCCCACACAACTGGGCATTTGACTCAGAGCCTGAGGAACTGCCTGAACAGCAACTAAGAACATCCTATCTCTTAAAACTTCAACCTAAGCAGAGTACAGTGAGTCAGATGCTATAGGGTCTGGAAAATGTAATGTTATAAATCATTATGACTGTTAATGGTGCCATAGAAACCCTAAAGTCAACTGGAGGTTGATGTCATGGGCAGCAAGGACTGAGACTTCTGACTAAAAGTCAGGGTTTAGATAAGAATGAAGCAGTTGCAGAGCAGAAACAAGAAAGAATTATGGCACCCAGAAAGAGTAAATTCAGGGAGAGAAAGCAGTCTGACAGCGTCTTGAGTCCTAGGGACCTGACTCTAACTCCTCAGTTTGGTTAAGAGAGAGTACCTTGTGCAACCTGCTCCTCCTACCTAATGGAAAAGAGATGGTAAAGGATTTAAAAAGCCTGTTGCATTTAAACCTGCTTGGAATACTTTAAATACCACCCTTGAAACAGGTTCTTCAACACCTAATTACCTTACTTTTATAACATCATTGAGGTATTGTTGATATACAATAATCTGCACACATTTACAGTGGCTAACTTGGAGATATATATATATATATATATATATATATATATATATATATGCACTGCGCTGCAATCTCTGAGGTCCCGAGTTCAATTCCCAGCACTGCAAAAATGGGAGAAGGACCTGGCAATCCACTCCCAAGGCATCCCGAAACAGTCAGCCATTGAAAACCCTATGAGGGTCACTATGAGTCAGATGGTGACTTGATGGCACCTAACAACAACAACAACAACATGTGTATATATAACTCACAATGGTCTCATAAGATAATAATAGAGCTGCTTGTAATCCCAGCTACTAGGGAAGCTGCGGTTAGAGGATCACTGGTTGGAGGCCAGAGGAAGAGCCTGTGCAACCTAGCAAGAACTTGTCTCAAAATAAAAAATTTAAAAAGCAGCTGGGGTGCTGCTCAGTGGTGAAGTACTTGCCTGCCATGCTTGAGGTTCTGGGTTCAATCCCCAATACTGAAATAAAAAAGATTATAATGAAACCATCATTATGTCATACTGTATACACACTTGTGGGGATGTTAGTGTAAATAAACCTACTGCTTTGCCAGTCACATTAAACCATAATAAGTACAATTATGTATAGTACATAATACTTGATAATGATAATAAATTATTGTTACTAATTTATGCACTTACCCTACTATAGTTTATAAGCATTATTTTAGAGCATACTCTTTCTTATGAAAAAAGAAGAAATCCTCAGTATAAAATGGCTGCAGGCAGGACCTTCAGGAGGGCCCTGGAAGAAGGCATTTTTAACATACGACATTGCAGCTTTACAAGTGGTATCGTGTCTGAAGATCTTGCCGTGGGATAAGACGTGGGGCTGGCACACAGTGAAATTGATGATCCTGATCCTGTGTAGTCCTGGGTTATAGCTGCATTTGTTTCTTGGTTTAAACAACAAAAAAGTTAAAAAGATAAAAACAAAATTGAAAAAATTAAAAAACGGAAAGAAACTTATAGAATAAGGATATAAAGAAAAAATTACTCTGTTGCAGCTGTGTGATGTGTTTATGTTTTGAGATATGTTATTGCCAAGGAGTCAAAAAGTTAAAAAAAGCAGCTTTGTAAGTAAATATCACAATGAACTAAGGTGAACTTAATATTGAGGAAAGGAAACTTCTCTAGGAAATTTACTATATCCTAATACACAATGTTTAGACTCTATAGGAGTACATGGTAATATTCTAGGACTTCATTCACTACTCACTCACTGCCTCACCCAGAACAATTTCCTGTCCTGCAAGCTCATTCATGTGCTCTACACACATGAACTATATTTCAAATCTTTTTTGTTTTCACATTTTCCTTGCCTTTACCTTACATATATTTAAATATGTTTTGATACTCAAATATCTACCATCATGTATTCAGTACAGTGACATGCTACACAGGCTTGTAGCTCAGGAGCTCCATGCTATACCATATGTCCTCGCTGTACAGTAGGTTATACCATGCTAGGTTTCTGTCATTACACAAAGACAACATCATCTAATAGTGCATTTCTCAGAACACATCTCTCTCATTAAATAACACATGACTGTATATACCTAGGAATATATCATCAAAATCAAAATAATGAATGCAACCAGCACTATTCAAAGTTTATTTGTGGTCATTTGCAATGTCTGTTCCTACCCCTTCCGACCTCCTTCTGCCCTCATGCAACTGTCGGTCCAATTTTTTTCCTTAGAGATTAGTTTTCATTTTCTAGGTTTTATTTTCAGGGCTGAGGGGTTGAACACAGGGACTTGCACATTGTTGGCAAGTGCTCTATTACTGAGTTGCATCCCTAGCTACCCCTACTACCTTATTTTTCTGAGACAGGGACTTGCTATGCTGTAGAGTCTGTCTCTGCCCTCAAACTCATGATGCTTCTCTCTCAGGTAGCATGGTAGAGCACCTTTAAAAGTATGGACAAATCCCTGGGTTCAACCCTCAAGTACCACAAAAATAAATACATAAATAAGTAAATTGAATCATACAGAAGTGCTTTTATGGAGGGCCAGGTTTCTTTCATTCAGCATGGTTACTTTGAGATTCATTAATATTATGGTCTGATTAAACAGTTCATTCTTTTTATTGCTGAATATTCCATTATATAGACATGTTGTTGTTGTTGTTAGGTGGCGTTGAGTCAGTATCCGACTCATAGCAACCCTCTGTACAACAGGGGAAACACTATTGTCAGTGCTTCTCTGCTGTTCATAGGGTTTTCAATGGCAGATTAATTTTTGGGAGGGGGTTGCCAGGTCCTTCTCCCAAGGCTACAGCTTCTGGTGTTCCCAGGCGGTCTCCCATCCAGGTACTAATCAGGCCCGACCCTGCTTAGCTTCCGAGATCTGACGGGATGGGATGCCACAGGGCTATGGCTGCAGGTTTTATATAGATATAGTACATTTTTTAAAAACTAATTCACATTTTGATTGACATTTTGAGTATTATATATATAAATATCTCTATATGTCTATAAGGGAGTAGGACCTGGCGAGCCACTCCCGAAACAACTAGCCATTGAAAACCGTATGGATAGCAAAGAAACACTGTCAGATATAGTGCCTGAAAATGAGGCTCCCAGGTTGGAAGGCACTCAAAAGACTAGTGGGAAAGAGTTGCCTCCTCCAAGTAGAGTATACCGTGATGAGGGAAATGGAGTAAAACCCCAGGGTGCTCAACGTGATGATGTGACACGACTCAAAATGAGGAGAAACAACTGTAAACATCCATTAATAATTGGAACATGGAATGTACGTAGTATGAATCTAGGCAAGTTAGAAATTGTTAAAAGAGAAATGGATCACATAAA
>VMDO01017017.1:0-46066 GCA_007922755.1 Pedetes capensis | reverse complement strand
CACAACGAAAAGCATGTCAAAATGAATCACATTATGATGTACATTGAAAATTTCTAATAAAAAAAAAAAGAAAAAAAAAAAAAAAAAGATTTTGTGGGACCAAACTACTAGCTGTCCTGGGTCGCATGCAGCCTATGGGTCAGAGGTTGGACAAGCCTACTTTAAATCATCTGTTTTTACCTTTTAATTAATTTAATTTTTCCTGTCACACAAAGAACTGCATGTTTTTGTATACAAACATACCTGAAAACCATAAAAAGTGAATTAAAATTTTAAACATTTCCATCATGTTGTATCTGTCAGAGTCTTACTGAGACAGTATTACATAATACCTGTAACAGATGGATATGTAATCCTACTATGTGTGTGTATATATATATATATATATTTTTTTTTTTTTATTAAATTTACCACAGCATAAAAGCTTGAACACAGAATATAAATCTAGCATTGTTTATTGCAAACAATACTGGTTTCATCTTAATAATTTATAGAAATTTACAACTGTTTAATCTCATAACATATGATAGCATTTGTCAGCAATAAATCAATATTGGTAATAACTTTATTATCCCATTAGTAAAACTAGCCTACCTTAACATTTACCAAATATATGTATATTCCACAGTTTTACATGGATCAAGGCCAAGTGACTATGTCAAAATTGTCCCCTTGGGTAAGCCCAGTCTTTTAACTCTTATCTCCTGAATTTACATTTCAAATTTGCTTTGTAGAGGCAGTTTAGAATTTTCTTCTGAAAATATAACAAAATTATACTCCAAAAGATTTAATTATCACTTAAAAAGAAAATATTAGTTATCACTCTTCCTGGTAACATTTAATAATGTAGTCATTTTGTCTATTATACACAGAGTAATATAAAAGCTTATCCTAATCCTGAATGCCATGATCTGCCCCATTGATATTTATCTGTAACCTCATCATGAAAAGAAAATTTTATGCCATACAAATTTAACACAAAATATTTTTTACATATATATATATATATATATATATATATATATATATATATCTCCCTGATTTTCAAATGCCTTATTGCCTTAATAGGGGCTGGAGTTTAGCTCAGTTGGCAGAGTGCTGCTCTGCATTCTTGGAGGCCCTGGATTCGATCCACAGCACCGCAAAAATGGGAGAAAGATCTGGTAATCCACTCCCAAAACAATCAGCCATTGAAAACCCTATATGAGTAGCAGAGGAGCACTGATATAGTTGTTGCATATAGGGTCACTGTGAGTCAGACTTAACTCCACAGCACCTAATAACAACAACAATAGCCTTAATAAAACTTTATGTTTAACAATTGTACACATAAAAGTACTCCTGAAAAAGAAATCTACATGTTAATTTATTGGCCCATATTAGGTGAAACTGCATGTGAGGTAAAGTGGTTTTAGACACCTATTGTCCCTGTGCCTACAGCTGTAAGACTGTGGCATCTAATCCTGTCAAATGTCAGAAGCTAAGCAGGGTTGGGCCAGTTAGTACTTGGATGGGAGACCACCTGGGAATACCAGGTGCTGTAGGCTTTGGAGAAGGACCCAGAGCCCACTCCCAAAAATCAATCAGCTATTGAAAACCCTATGAACAGCAGAGAAGCACTGACAATAGTGTTTCCCCTGTTGTATGGAGGGTCACTATGAGTCGGATACTGGCACCTAACAACAACAACATTCATACCCTCCACACACAATATCACAGCAACAGGAACTGTAATATTTAAAGGGCTGAGGAATCTTGACCTCCCTGGGCTATCTAAGAGCAGTAATACTAGAAGGTGCCATTTGCTGCTGTTGCTTCCATCTGTCTGCTATTATAGTTGTTGCTATTTAACATTCAGGGATACATATGCTGCAAAAGACCAGCACTTGAATAGCTTCTTCTTGCCTACCCAGGAGAACAGTCTCCCTAGTCTCTGTCAGCAGGGGTGCAAGTGTTATGAATCATCAGGCTGAGGTCCTTTTGATCTACCTGGATAGAAATCCTGTGTAGGCCCAGGAGGTGGCGATTCCTAAGCCCACAAGTGCTGCAGCTCTCATGTAGGCCAAGGAGGTCATGATTCCTTAGCCCTTGATGATAGCAGCTGGCATTGCAGCTTCCGGGTGGGCCTAGGTATCCAGCGTCTCCAGCACTTCACAGCAGCAGGTGTTTCAGTTCTGAAGGACTAGGACAAGTTTCACTAAGCTAACCAGGCTGGCTTTGAGCTCACTATGTAGCCCAGGTTGATCTCTAATTTGAGATCCTCCTGCCTCAGCTCCCAAGTAGCTGAGATTAGAGATGTGCACCATCATGCCCATTTTTTTTTATCATGAGAATGTTTATTTCAAGTGATTTTTAAACTCTTTTGCTACTCATTTCCCCATGATTTTACAGTATCACATTTTTTCTAGTTATTTTCAACATTAGAATTCATCAGTAAAGGGAAAAACACATTCTTTCTGCTGGATAATATCACATTTAACTTAATTATTATGGACCTTTTGAATAGCAAGAGTTGAAGCTGCTGGGGGGCACATTTATTTGTAGGTCCCAAAATAGCCCTGAGGTCTAAATAGGAAAATATCTTTTATAAACTATAACAAAACTCTCTCCTCAAAATAGAACACTCTGGAATTTATACAATCATGTCCATATTCAACAGCTTTACAATATCCAGAAAGCTACTGGATTTTTAGAAATGGCATAGGAAATAGCTTTACATTCAGAAAACAGAGCATATACCATCATGAGCAGACTTGAAACCTGGTCCCTGGGCAGAAACCTCCTCCATTTTCCACTGGTCACAAGTCATCATTTTTTATAACACAGATTTATTGGCCCCCAATAAACGCCAGGCAAAACTATCATTTAAGAAAGAACATTCCAGTAAGATCCTTCAGAACACACGCTATTGAGGCCACACAGACATTCCCAGGGGGCCCTAGGAAGCCATGCAGCAGTCACTTGTGCAAACACCAAGTCTGCTCTCCTTTCAGTTCCCGTGTGTGTTCTCCCGACGTGCTTGGGTCTGTGCGCGTGCCCTTGCTTCTGCGCACACTCACACTTTTGTCCACTGTCCACATTGGCACAGCCTGCCGCTGAGGGCCGTCAGGTCGCAACAAGCGAGTGCCTTTCCTAAGAGTCTCAGGTCGCAACAAGCGAGTGCCTTTCCTAAGAGTCTCATTTCAGGCCGCGTCAGAGGGAGGAAATGGCGGATGCAGCAGTGGTGTCACTCGAAAGCAATAGAGTCACCTGAAAATGAGTCAAATCAATCCAGGTTGTGTTTTATTCCCCTGGTTGTTTGAAAATAAATAAATAAATAAAAACTTTCAGAGAAATTTTCTTGGCCACTTATTTAGAATATGGAAGAAGAAACATCTGAATTCAAGGGCACAGAAATTGGTAGCTGACTCAAGAGTCATAGAGATGCATAAAAAATTCAATGCATTGAGACATACAAACTTGAAAAGATAGGAATCCGTGTTTTCGGAAGAACTGGCTTTGCTGTAAGTTCTTTGAGGCTAACCACAGCCCTGCTGCAATGGTTCCGGTTTTGTGACTTTGTTGTTTTATAAGTCTTTCATGACAAGTGTCCACCTACCTTCCCTAGAAGCCTGTGGCCCTCTTGGGGGTTGGCCTGCTCAAGGGGGGCTAATGCACATCTTGTGGGGTGGAAACCAAGGACCGGCAGCAGGGGCCACAATCCAAACACTCTCCCTCCCGGAGAGCAAGGTCCTAAGCGGCCACTTGGGGAATTGTTAGAATTTCCCAAACACTGTAGGAAAAAAAAAGCACTTTCTTGTGCAACTGACCTTGTAAGGAGTTTGCAACAGTCTGCCATCTCTCGCGGGGGGGGGCGGGGGGGGCGGGGATAACTGTATCGTCTTAATGGAAGATGCGCAAGCACGCCCCTCCAGGTGCACGTGGTGGTGCATCATGCCCATTTTTGTTTGTTTGTTGTTTCTTTGAGACAGAATCTCACCTCAAATTTACATTTGCAATCCTCCTGCCTGTATGTCCCTGAGTGCTGGGATTATAGACATATATACCATCACACCTGCCTTGAAATTCCTCTCCTTGAGCCTCTGATTACTTCCTTTTTTTTTTTTTTTTTTTTTTTTTTTTTTTTTTTTTTTTTTTTTTTTTTTTTTTTTTTTTTTTGTTAGCATGGTTTTTGCTGGCGATAATGTGGAACTTCATCAGCTTCCCTGGGAAACTTAAATAGGCCCCTCTAAGACTTCCCCTTTCTGTGTCTGCCCCTCCTCCCTCCCTCAGCCAGTTTGGATCTTCCACTCAGTTTCCTTGACTCCTTTGCCTTGTCCCCCATAAAGTCCCTGCCTCTTCCATTCCTCTGCCCCTGGCAGAATTTCTTCAACTCCTCAGTCTCTGGAGCAGTAGGGCCCCCTGTTTTCAAGGGACTAAAAGTTCCCAAAAAGTAACCACCTAAGGCTAAAAAGTGAGAGAAGAAACTATTTGGGAACTAGGCAAATAAAACAATCTTAAAAAGTCATTTCTATCTATGTGAGTAAAAAGCTTTAGTGATGTGAACAGATAACCTTAACTTGTCCCACTTTTTGTCAGAAACACAATTGGGATAAAAATATAAAAGGCCCTATAGGTCAGCTATGAGTCGGACTCGACTCGACGGCACCTAACAACAACAACAACAAATAGGTCAGCATGTCACCTGGGTATGCACTTCCTTGTGGTGGCAATAGGTGCCACCTTCTCCTGGCTGGGGTACTGGTCTTGAGACAATAAGGACAGGGGAAGGCCTGAGACCAGGCTGCTGCCCCCAATCCTAGTCCCATGACTCCCTCAGGAACAAGCCAAGGGATGGCAGGCTAGTAGCCTGTTGGTCCTGTCCCTGCAGGGCTGGAGAAAGCACAGCTTTTTCCAGGGTTCACTCCCTTTGCCTTATGATCCTATATGTCATGGACAATGGATTTATAAACGAAACAAATTTTTCCTAAAATAGATTTTTTTTCTAGTGCTAGGGGCTGAACTCAGGGCATGTTAGGCAAATTAGGCAAGCATGTTAGGCAAGCACTCTACCACTGAGCTGCACCCCCAGTCCCTTTTTATTTTTTACTTTGAGACAGGGTCTTCTAAATTATGCAGGCTACCTCTGGCCTTGAACCTGTGATCCTTCTGCTTCTGCGTCCTGAGTCGCTGGGATTACAGCCATGCACCACTGAGTCAGGCCCTAAAATAGATTGTTATGAGCATTTTCTTTCTTCTTTTTTTTTTTTTTTTTTTTTTTTTTTTTTTTTTTTTTTTTTTTTTTTTTTTTTTTTTTTTTTTTGTACTGGGGATTGAACCCAGGGCCTCGCGCTTGCTCTCTTTGCAAGTGCTGTACCACTGAGCTGCACCCCCAGCCCATTTTTTTAACTTTTTGAGACAGGGTCTCTCTAAATTATGCAGACTGCCTCTGATCTCGAACTTGCGATCCTCCTGCCTCTGCCTCCCAAGTTGCTGGGTTTATAGTGTAATGAGCATTTTCTTTCTCTTTTTCTTCCTCCTCCTTCTCCTCCTCCTCTTTTTTTTTTTTTTTTGTTGTTGTTGTTGTTTTGTTTTATTTTGGTTTTTGCCTTTCTGAAAGTATAAAGCAACTACCACTGCAAGATGCTGTGCTGTGGACAATACCACAGGCATGCTCTTTGTAGTACTCAAAATGTAAGCACCAGTACATCCTTCTTTGCATCTTTAAAAATGATCCTCTCTATTTGAATGTGGTTCTGTACTTTATTTATTAGTATTTTTTTGTATGGTGCTGGGGATTGAACCCAGAGCCTTGTACATGCTAGGCAGGTGCTCTACCATAGAGCTAAACCCCCAGCCCTGGTACTTCACTTTAAAGAAAAACAGCTGCTAACATTCAATTCATCTTCTCATTCAACTCATTTTCTTTTTCCACAAAATAATCAAATTTCAAATGAACCAGTTTAGAGTAGGAAAGAAGATACAGGGCCAGGTGTAAAAATGAATAAAGAACATAAGATGTAAAAGTGCTGGGCATGTGGTGTTGCATGCCTATAATTCTAGCTACTCAGGAGATTGAAACAGAAGGATCACAAGTTCAAGGCCAGCCTGGACAATTTAAAATTAAATTAAATTAAATTTAAAAATAAAAGAAAAAAAATAAAAAGAAAAGAAAAGAAAGGGGCCTGGGGATGTAACTCATTGGTAAAGCATTTGCCTAATATATATGGGATCTTAGGTCTTAGGTTCAATCTCCAACACTACTACCACTATTAATAACAAATACATACAGGTGGAGATAAATCTGTGAGTTTACATTATAAGACCAGGTACTTTATGTATGTATGTGTATATATAAAACCACGGTTTATGTGGCTCACAGTTCTTTAGCTAAGAAGTCCCAGAGCACAGTGCCAGCTCAGCACCTAGCAATGGCCACCATGCTGTATCAGGGTAAAGCAGAGTAAATATGTGCACCCCATCCTCTCTTTCTCTTCTTACAAAGCCACTAATGAGCCAGGTATGATGATACACACCTGCTGTAATCCCAGCATTTAGGAAGTCGAGACCAGAAGATTAACACAAGTTCGAGGCCAGCCTGGGCTACATAGCAAGTTCCCAGTCAGCTTCAGCTACACAGCAAGACCCTGTCACAACAAAACAAAACAAAACAAAAAGTCACTAATGCCATCGTGGGGGCCCCAACCTCATGATGTCATCTATTCCTGGTTACTTTCCCAAAGCCCCACCTCCAAATACAGTCATGCTGCTGTGTTATCATGAAATACATAGTTGGTCTTTGTCCTCATCTCCTGAAATACAACTTCTAAAATCCTTGGAATCTCTGAAGGAATAGTATCTTATAATTAGTTAATTAATTAATTAATAATACTTGGGTGTTGAACTCAGGACCTTGTGCATGCTAGGCAAGTGCTCTACTGCTGAATCCCACCCCAGCTCCCTTTTTATTTTTTATATTGAATAGTGTCTCACTAAGTTGCACAGGCTGCCTCTGGCCTCAAATTTTTGATCCTTCTGCCTTAGCCTCTCTCAGCTGCTGCAGTACCCAATGGTAGAAAAGTATCTTTTTATATGCTAATGAGTCAGGTGATGGCTGGCAGCCCCTAGGTAGTTTCAAGATAGGGTCTGGTCACTGGAAAGACTAAGGCATTATAGGATTGGTATAGTCAACCCCACTTCCCAACTTCCAAGAAAGGGAGAGGGGCTGAAAGTTAAGTTGATTATCAATAGCCAACGATTTAATCAGTTGTGCCTATGCAATGAAGCCCCCATGGAAACCACACAGCTGAACAAATGGAGGTTCATGGAAAGTAGAGTGCAGAGGAGGGCAGGGAAGCTCCATGTCCCTTCTCCTATTTCTCACCCTAGGCATTGCTTCATCTGTATCCTTTTTAATATCCTTCATAATAAACTGGTAAGTGTGTTTTCCTCAGTTCTGTGAGTCCCTCAAGCAAATCAGTCAAACACAAGAAGGGGGTTGTGGGAACCCCAATTTATAGCCAGTCAGTCAGAAGCATAGGCAAAATACCCTGGGCCTCCCACCTGGCATCTAAAGGTGGGGGAGACAGTCTTGGATCTGAGTCCCCTACCTGTGGGATCTGACCTGATCTCCAGGTAGATAATGTCAGAATTGAATCAAATTAGAGGATACCTGGCTCGTGTCCACTGAAGAACTGATTCCTTGCCTGTGGTAAGGAGAAATTCCTACCACTGAAGTGTTCTGTGTTGATTATAGTGTGAGAGACAGGAAAGACAGCTGTGTAACAACACAGCTGTGTAACAACATTTCAGTCAATGTTGTTGTTGTTAGGTGCCATTGAGTAGGCTCCAACTCATAGCAACCCTCACAAGGGTTTTCAATGGCTGATTATTTCAGGATTGCGTCAGGAATAGATTGCCACAGTCTTCTGTTTTTGCAGTGCTAGGGATTGAACCTGGGTCCTCAGAGAGCGCAGAGCAGCACTCTACCAACAAAGCTAAACCCTAGCTTTTCAGTCAATGACAGACTGCTTAATACAACACAGTGGTCCCAGGATACTGTGTTGCCTTGTGATGCTCTAACTGGCTTAGTTTATGGGAGTATACTCCATGCTGTTACCACAATGATGAAATCCCCTAACGATGTGTTTCTCATAACATATCCCTGTTATTAAGTGTCCCATGACTGTACTGCTAATAGATGAATTTGAGGATTGTCTAACACATGAAATTTTAAGAGGCACATTCAAACCAATTCTATTGATTCATAAATCAGATTTTAGAAGCAAAGCTATATGTCCTTTGCATCTGTCTTTATGGTTATGTATGCTTATATATGTACATGTACATATATATGTTTATATATGTGTATATATTTCTAGCTCCAGATGGTATTACCAAATTAAAAATCATAAAAGGAAATTGATTAACATTAGCTTAGAGACAAATGAACATTCATATAAATTAAGTATTCTTAAAAGTCTCAGAAAAACAGAAACTCACCCAAATAATTTTTAGTTTATATTATCTAGGATAAACTTTAGTAAATAAAGCTACTTTAAAAATAGTTGGACTTGTCAAACAAGTTTATGTTATCTAGAACCTCATAAAACTATAAATCCAACCTAAGAGCAAAATGTGCAATAAAAATTAGTTGTATCACTGGACTCAGTGGCATATGTCTTTAATCACAGCGGGAGACTGAGGCAGGAGGATCACAAATTGGAAGCCAGAGGCAGCCTGTGTAACTTAGCAAGATCCTGTCTCAAAATTTAAAAAGTAATGGGCTGCACCTGCAGCTAAGTGGTAGGGCACTTGCAAAATGTGTGTTCAACTACCTGGTACTGCAAAAATAAAATTAAAAATTTCCATCAACCAGGAGTTGTAGCACACACTTGTAATCTCAGCACTTGGGAAGCTGAGGCAGGAGGATTGATGCAAGTTCCAGGCCAGCCTGGACTACATAGTGAATTCCAGGCCACCTGGGCTACATAGCAAGACCCTGTCTCAATTTTTAAAGAAATGAATTTCATAATGCAAGAAGAGAGAAAGAGAGAAAGGGAAGAGACACATTTAATGCTTTTATTTCTTATTTCTTTGCTTCTGTGATATTTTTGATACTTGACTGTCAAAAAAGATAAGCTTGAGATGAATACTGGCCTCTATTTAACATCTTGTGAGATTTTTGTGAGGAACCGATGCATGATTGCTAAGGACAAACCAATTAAAGAAGATGTAAGTGGAATATGAGGTTTATAAATGACCTCTTCGATAACAATTATATTTTGAAATGTCTACTTAAAAGTAATTTCAAATTTTTTTTGTTTTTGCTAACTCAAAACCTTAAAGTTATGCTATGTTAAATTAAGTAATAGATATTCATTAATTGTCTGGGTCACTTCAAAGTAAGACAAAATACTGAAACCTTATGTTTTAAGAAGTTTATCCAGTTTTGGCTTTTTTAATCTTACAGAAAGATAAAATATGTTTCAGTCTGCTAATAAACATGAAACATTGGACTATGAGAAAGTATATTTCTAGAAATTATGAAGTTAACCTACAGAATGTTGGTATGCTACACAGTTCACAATTATTGAGGATTAAAATTATAATTAACAGATGTAACTAAAATTACTGGAAATAATGAGGGAAACAATTCTATATGCAAAATATACAAGGAAAGTAAGGTATATTCTTGGTAAAGAAAATAGTAAGGTCTAAGGACATTTTCTATTAAGAGAAAATATGTAATTAACTCCATACTGAATCAGAACAACTGTTAATGAACCAGGTCTGTTTTGCCCACCACAAAATATTCCAACTACTGAAAGAGTGAGGTTGGAAAAGAAAGTTTACTTACAATAGTCAATAATGTGGAGATAGGAGAGCTAGCCTCAAATCTGCCTCTCACGAGATAGGGTTTAGGGCTACCTATGGGATAGAGAAGCAGGAAAAACAATCATGTTTTCTCTCATGTATAGATGTCAGATTTCAATATGTGTTCAATATTTTAATGTATGTGTCATGAAGGTAGAAGGGAGATTATGTGGGAGGAGAAAAAGAAATAAAGGGGGGAGCAATAAGAAAAGGTAATGGAGAAAATGAAGAGAAATATGTATTTTGCTCTCAAAGGCAGAATCTGGATTTATAAACACACGTGTGTGCACACACACGATATGCAAGCCGAAAGGGACCATTGGTAGACAGGAAGGGGATCAGCAGGGTTGGCATGAGATAGCAATGAGAGGGGTGAACATGAACAATGTGCAATGATATGCGTGTATGAAAATGTCACAGTGAAACACACAAAATTGTACATTAACTGAAAAAATACTAATAAAAATAGATACACAAAAAGAAGTGGTCAGGGAAAGATGATTGGAGGCAGGGGCAAGTTAAGTAATCTGTGGTCTAATGCATGTGAAATGCTTCATGGCTCTTCATAGGATGGGATGCACATTCAGAAAGTAGTGGCAAGTATTAGCATGCTCTAAAGGTGGATATAGGCTCTCTGAGGTCAAAAGGTCACCCACTGGACACTTGCACAGGCCCAAGTGAAGGGTAGCTAGTTTCAACTGCTTTGTGCTGCCTCTATGGTCCTGAAAAGCCAGTCACATTATCACTGTGACCTCAGAGGTGTTATTTTTTGGGGGGTTGGGGGTTGGCGGTTGAGGCAGGATCTTACTATGTATCCCAAACTGGCTTAGAAGTTACTATATAGCCTAGACTGGTCTTGAATTCATGATCCTCCTGCCTCAGCCTCTTGAGTGCTGGAATGACAAGCATGCATCACCATGCCAAGCTCCTCAGAGCTGTTACAAATAGCAAAACTAATAGTACTGCATTGCTTAGTTTAGGTGACCTCTAAAATTGATGATAAAAGCAAGTTACTAAAAGCAAATGAGGGCTGGGATTTAGCTCAGTTGGTAGAGCGCCGCTTTGCAGTCTCTGAGGTCCCGAGTTCAATTCCCAGCACCTCAAAAATGGGAGAAGGACGTGGCAACCCACTCCCAAGGCAATCCCAAACAATCAGCCATTGAAAACCCTATGAGGGTCACTATGAGTCGGTCACAACTCGACGGCACCTAACAACAACAACAAAAGCAAATGAAGCTAGAGGGTTTATTCAGGTTTTCTCTCAGTTTCCATTGTTCCAGAATTAGAAAACAAATGTAGGAACAAAAAATTGATGAGCTAAAAAGAAAAAAAAAAAAAACATTATAAAAAGTTTGTGGAAAAGCAATCTTATGTGGCCAAAGCTAGTTAAGAATGTATGGATTTATTTGTTGTTGTTGTTTGTTGTTGTTGTTATTGTTGTTGTCGTCGTTGTTTTTGGTGGTACTGAGGGTTGGACCCAGGGCCTCACACTTGCATGCTCTGCAAGCGCTGGACCACTGAGCTGCACCCCCAGCCCATTTTTGACTTTTTGAGACAGGGTCTCACTAAATTACACAGGCTGCTTCTGGTCTCGAACTTGTGATCCTCCTGCCTCCGCCTCCTGAGCCACTGGGATTACAGGCATGCACCACAGCACCTGGCACTGTTGTTGTTATTTATTAGGTTATATTAAAATTATCTTTACCATTAATGGTACATCTGCAGCCATAGCACCCTAGCATCCAATCCTGCCTGATCTTGGAAGATAAGCAGGGTTGGCCTGGTTACTCCTTGGATGGGAGACCACCTGGGAATACCAAGTGCTGCACCGTTGATAGAAGGTCCTGGCAAGCCACTCCTGAAACAATCTGCCATTGAAAACCCTGTGAATAGCAGAGAAACACTGACGCAGTGCCAGGCATGGCAGTGTCAGGGAGTGTTTCGTGCTGTTGCACATAGGGTCGCTATGAGTCTGGCCTGACTGGACAGCACCTAATAACAATTAATGGTACGCTGATACAGAGCTGGGGGTAGATTAGCAGTGGAGTGCTTGCCTAGGATGTGTGTGGCCCTGGTTATGATCTCCACTGCCTCCCCCCACCCACACACACATACAAAAGCACAAAAGCCCCTGAAAAATGTCAAAGAGTCTGTCACTTGTAAAAAGGAGATATTAAACTAATTAGTCTCATTTGATATGGGAAGCATTGTCAAATAAGTGCTGCTAAATGACTTAAGTTTTAAGTGTTTAAGTTAAAAGTGTTTGAGAAACTTTATGAAATTCTGAAAAATCCTGGTATAATGTTGTCACTCACAAATTCTGCTACTGTATTAAAATGTTGTGTGCCTCACAGGAAGATAGCAGGTTCTAGGCCAGAGGCCAACCTGTGCAACTTAGAAAGACCCTGTCTCAAAATTTAAAAAAAAATTAAAAGGGGCTGGGGTGAGGTTCAGTAATAGAGCACTTACCTAGCATGCAAGATCCTGGGGTCAACACCAGGACTGGAAAAAAAAGTTATGTGCCTCAGAAACAACCAAATAAAAGATAAAATAAACACTATTTTTCTGTACAGGCTAGAACTCAAGTCTTTCGTGGGACAGAGGCAAGATAGAAACACAAAGAAAAATTAAGGGGACATGGCAAGAGAAAGAAGCCCCTCACTCCAGAATCTGTTTACATCTCCTGCTGGCTGAGACTGAAAACATTCAACACAACTGATAGGACCAGTGGAGACCACCTGCACAGACAACCTTGGCTTTCAAAGATACCTCGAACAAGGGTGTTAGAAACAACAAATGGACTAGGCTAACTTAGGGCTCAGATGAATGTTTGCGACCTTTGAGTTGAACTATATCAGCACTCTTCTCTCATCCTTAAACTTAATCAATGCACCTCATAAAACCACCTTAAAATTTTATTTACAAAATAAAGCTCTTTAAGATAAGAGAAATAAGTAAATTGGCTCATTTTTTAAACTTAATTTTAGAACTTCACTTAGTCTTTGAACCTGGTTATAAATTACATGCTTTGAGTAACTTCAAAAGCCACATACACACAAAAAAAATACAGCCATTGTTAACACACTTAGGCCCCTCTCTCCCTCTCCCTCCTGTCTCTCCCCCCCCCCCTCCGCCTCGTTCCATGTCTTGGATATGTACTATTAGTATTTTCTTAAGAGTCTCTCTTTTGCTAGGATCAGTGGCACACATCTGTAATTCCAGCAACCCAGGAGGCAGAGAAAGGAGGATCGCAAGCTCGAGACCAGAGGTAATCTGTGTAATTTAGTAAAAAAAGAAAGAAAGAAAGAAAGAAAGAAAGAAAGAAAGAAAGAAAGAAAGAAAGAGGCTGGGGGTGCAGCTCAGTGGTACAGCACATGCAAAACATGCAAGCATGAGGCCCTGGGTGAAACCCTCAGTACCTCAAAAAAAAAAAAAGAGTCTATCTTTCTGAATGCCATGCTCAAATCTAAAGCATGTACTATCTCTTATCTTTGTTCCACTCTGGCTTGTTCTGAAATTCTTTTCTGTTGCAGAGCCAAGGACCCAGCTTTACCTTATTGGAGGTCCCTAAGCGGAGAACTCTTCAGGCAGCAGGTGGCAGCACTGGGCTGCATTTCCCCTCATTGCCATTGACAGGCACTATGTCCAAGTATCCACTGCTCATTCAGGCAGGTGTATCCCTAAATCCTGGAGAAATAACCAAATTTCCTTGGCAATTTTGCATCACTAATATAATGAACTCTTATCACCTTTGCTTTTCCCCATCATATTTTTAACTATCACTATTTTAAATCTCTTCATCCATACACAGTTGTTTAATGCTTTCCTGAAAGCTTTTGCAATTGCTTCTTTTGTGAAGAGAATTATGGAAAAGACCCTAATAAGTACTCTGGAAAACAGACTAATGATAATTTTAAGATTATACCATTGGACTGTGTAAGAATTTCCAGAATTCTAATGAAGAAACTGCTAGCTCAATATCAAACAGAACAAGAACTAAGTACATCCAGCTGAAAGAACTGATGAGGATAATTGTATCAGCTCATCAACACTATGGCAGAGAACCTAACCAAGGCAAACTGATGGGAGAAGAGATATTTACTAGAGGCTTGTGGTTACAGGATTTTTGTTCCATAGAGGCAGCAGATATAGCAACAGGGCAGGCATGGGGGGGGGGGCCTGCATCAGATGACCTACATTTTCAAGATCAGGAAGGGAGAAATCTTGCCAGAACCCAGGGTCCAGGTAAAAACCTCCAAATGTCCATCCCCAGTGACTCATTTCTGCCAGGCCAAATCCTACCTCCCAAGATTCCATAACTTCTCAGGGAAGCACCACCAGCTGGGGACGTAACCTTCAAACACATGGCCTTTGGAGGATATCTCAGTGCAAACAATAACACTCTGCTGCAGGTCCCCAAAGTCATGGCCATCTTATGATGAAAAATGCATTCAGTCTAACTTCAAGAGTCCTCAAAGTCTTAACAGCCTCAACTATGTTCAAAAGTTCAAGTCCAGCCAGGCATGGTAGCGGACACCTGTAATCCCAGTGGCTTGGGAGGCGGAGGCAGGAGGATCGCAAGTTCAAGAGCAGAGGCAGTCTGCATAACTTAGCAAGATCCTGTCTTAAAAAGTAAAAAAAAATGGGCTGAGGGTACAGCTCAGTGGTCCAGCACTTGCAGAGCATGCAAGCGCAAGGCCCTGGGTTCAAACCCAAGTACCACACACACACAAAAAAAAGTCCAAGTCCAATGTCTCCACTGGGACTCAAGGCAAACTTACCTGTATAACTCTGCAAAACCAAAAAGCAGATTACGTACTTCCAACATACAATGGCATAAAGTAAACATTCCCATTCTAAAATAGAGGAATGGAGGCACGAAAACAAAAGATTGGCCCATAGCAAGACCAATATCCCACTGGACAAACTCAGTTCAAATCTGGCATCTGGCACATGCAACATCATCTGACATCTGGCATCATCTTGCCTCAAACAGGTTTGGGTGGCTCCACCCCCACGGCCTTTCAATTTGTAGCATACATGGCCCTCATAGGCTAGCTCAATTTCTTGCTGGCAGCCTCCCTTGGGAGATGTTTCATGGTGTTGGCATCTCCAATACCCTGGGGTTTCCACTGCTGCTTAGGTTCCACCCTCAAAGCTTCACACATCAGCCCTTAAGGGACTTTCAGCAGGAAATCCAACCTGGGCACACATTGCCAGGCTGTCTTTTAAACCTGGTTAAAAATAATAATAATAATAAAATAATAAATAAATTAATAAATAAAATAAAAACTTAAAGCCTCCATAACCCTGTATTTCATTCTTCATGCCTGAAAAACTAGCACCACATGGATGTTTCCAAGAGTGTTGCTAGCTCAAGAGGTAGCTGGGCCCTTCCGGACCACCACTGGAGCATCAGCCTTGAAAACATTTCCCTGGAAAGCCTCCTTGCAGCAGAGTGTCTCAGGTATATTCACTTTTCAGACACTTTCCCTTCAAATTGTTTTTTAGTTGTACCCCATGGGGCCATAGAGGGGAGGAGTCTAGCTAACTCCTATGCCCTGAGGGAATTGCTTTTGTCCCAAAGGAAAAGGTGAAGATTTCCCTTCATTAAGGCTTATCTCCTTAACAATTATGGTCTCCGTGTTTGAATCTGCCCTGTCCACAACAACTTCAAACAATCCCTTACAACCTCCACTTTTTTCCTCTATAAACTGCACATTTTTCAGACCCTCTGTTTTGTCATTGTTTTCATGATTGTTGTTGTTGTTGTTGTTAGGTGCGGTCGAGTCGGTATCCGACTCATAGCGACCCTCTGTGCAACAGGGGAAACACTATTGTCAGTGCTTCTCTACTGTTCATAGGGTTTTCAATGGCAGATTGATTTTTGGGAGGGGGTTGCCAGGTCCTTCTCCCAAACCTACAGCTTCTGGTGTTCCCAGGTGGTCTCCCATCCAGGTACTAACCAGGCCTGACCCTGCTTAGCTTCCGAGATCTGACGGGATCGGATGCCACAGGGCTATAGCTGCGTTTTCATCATACATCTGGCTAAATACAGCAAGCAGTAACCAATATATAGCCTGAACCTTTTTGATAGTTCCACCAAGTTAATTCATCCATTGATTTTAAATTCAACCTCACTCAAGTCTTTTTTTTTGGGGGGGTACCTGGGGGTTGAACCCAGACCCTCACATATACTTTGCAAGGGCTCTGCCACTGGGCTGCACCCCCAACCCATTTTTTATTTTTTATCTTGAGACAGGGTCTCAATTTATGCAGGCTGCCTCTGGCCTCAAACCTGAGATCCTCTTGCCTCTGCCTCCCAAGTTTTTACAATTATAGGCATGAGCGACCATGCTTGGTCTCACTCAAGTCTTTAGGACAAGGACAGAACACACACAAGCTCTTTGCCAAAATATAACACAAATTTCCCTGTGTCTTTCCACTGCTACATCTGCCCTGCCACCATTATGGACTGATCCTCTAACTGTGAGCTTCCAATAAACTTTTTCCTCCATAAATTTGTTTGGGTTGGTTTTTCTACTACGGCAATAATAGCTGACTAATACATATATGTACACTATACATTTGTTGTTGTTATTAGGTGCCATTGAGTCAAGTCCAACTCATAGCGACCCTATGTAGAGCAGATTAAAACACTTCCTGATTCTGTGCCAGGCACAAGATCTTATTTATGCTTAAGCCCATTATTGCAGACACTGTATCAATCCATCTGGTGGAGGGTTAGATAAGTATGTATGGGTATGTGTATATATGTACACATGTATATATGTATATATATACACTTGAATATATGTATGTGTATATATATGTATATATGTATATATATACACACACACATACACATTTATCTAACCCTCCACCAGATGGATTGATACAGTGTCTGCAATAATGGGTTTAAACATAAATATTTTTATACATAAATTATACATAAACACATATATACACACACACATATATATAATGTCTGTTGAACAAGAGTGTGATAACCTCTTAACATACATCTTGAGTCTCTGAACACAATATAACAGCTTGAGATGTGCATAAGTCCTGCTTCTTTAGTGGCTGTCCATCTCCATTTTGAGAAGCTCTTTCAATGTTACTTTCATTATGACTTTCCCTTTATTTTCACACTAGCTATGAATGAGCTACCTTGCAAGCAGATCCTCCAACCCTGGCAAAGCCTGCCAATTACTACAGCTCTGGCTGACATTTGCTTGGAATTTCAAAAGCATCTCTGAGCTTCAAAGAACCAGCCAAATCTCTCCTGAACCTTGGACACACAGAAACTGTGAAAAGTAATAAATATTTATTATTGTTGTGTTGGGCTGCTTAGCTGTAGTATAATTTGTTATATAGAAGCATTAGATAACTAGTACAGAGAATACCTGGCAGTAGCTGTTAATGTTTGAATAAAATGTGAAATGCTTCTCTACAAACCAACAATTCCAGTTCCAGGTTATCTATAGTGGAGAGATACTCCAAGACAGAAATAAGACATCATGGTGAAGGAGAGTAATTGCAGTATGCATATATTTTTTATTTTTTGTTTTTATTTTATTTTTAAATTTTTCATTGTTTTGAGACAGGGTCTTGCCAAATATAACAGGCTGGCCTCAAACTCACTATGTAGCCCAAGCTAACCTTGAACTCATGATCCTACTGCCTCTGCCTTCCAAGTGCTGGGTTTACAGGTGTGTCCTAACTATGCCTGGCTGTATTTTATTTATTTATTTATTTATTTATTTATTTATTTATTATTTATTAATTTATTTTGGAGACAGGCTGTTGTTGCATAGCTAAGGCTGGCCTAGAACTCACCATGTAGCCCAGACTGGCCTGGAACTTGTGATTTCCTACCTTGACCTCCTGAGTGCTGGGACTACAGGCATGTGCCACCATGCTTGGCTCTAAAAAGAAACTTTTTTTGTGGTGCTGCAGAGTGAACCCTGGGCATTGTACATGCTAGGCAAGCACTCTACCACTAACCTGCATCCCTACCCAGCCTTATTGTCTTTATTGAATTAAATTTACTTTCTAAATGGTACATAAAAACACAAAAATTATATATATTAGTGGGATAGTGTGTCCTTACAAATATACATTGTGTAGTAATTAATATCTATTTCCTTAAACATTTATCATTTCTTTATGGTACACATTTTCAAAATTCTTCTAGCCTTTTTAAATGTAAAGTACATTATTGTTATGTAGTCTATCTACTGTACAATAACATACCAAAACTTCTATCTGAACTTAATATATAGTATACTTTTTATTATGAAAAGGTAGAACCTGAGCGATGCACAGTGGCAGATGCCTAGAATCCCAGAAACTCAGGAGGCAGAGACAGGAGGATTCCAGGTTGGAACCCAGAGGCAGCCTGTGTAATTTAGCAAGACCTTTACTCAAAATAAAATAAAAATATTTTTAAAATGGGCTAGGGTTGCAGCCCAGTGTTAGAGCACCTGAAAGTATGTGCAAGGCCCCCAGTTGAACCCCTAAGTATTGGAAGAAACAGAGAGAGAGAGAGAAAGAGAGAGAGAGAGAAAGGAAAGGAGGAAGGAAAGAAAGAAGGAAGGAAATGTCCATGAACAAACTATGCTGCATAAGTATTTTGAAATGACTTGTAGCAGGTAACCTAGTGAGACAGATGAGGGGACCCACCTCTCCTTGCGGTGCTGGGCATGCAGTATTGTTAATACACTGTTAAAATCAGTATTAGTGTTAATGACAAGGGTTTTTTCCCCCATTTTCACGGTAAGGACTCCTTCTGCTTCTTATTTTTCTGCAAGTAAGCACAGATGTACTGTGGTGCGTGGGGCTGAACATGGCTTTCTGCTCAGTTGGTAGAGCACTGTGCTGCAGTCTCTGAGGTCCCGAGTTCGATTCCCAGCAAGGCAAAAATGGGAGAAGGGCCTGGCAATCCACTCCCAAGGCTATCCCGAAACAGCCATTGAAAACCCTATGAGGGTCGCTATGATCTGACTCAACGGCACCTAACAACAACAACAAAGCACAGATGTTAGAGGATTGGGTGATCTAACTCCCTAACTGGAAGCTGTTAGACTCTCCCTTGCTACCCTGGCTGCTTTGAGTACAGAACTCTCAGTCCAACAGCCAGTTGAACTACCCTTCCACCCTTGTACCAGCCCTGGTAGTTTTGAAGACTTCATTGATGCCTGGAGGAAGCCATATGACAATTGTCACTGCAGCACAACTCCAGTTCTTGAAGGTGCAGCTCCACTCATGGCTGTCTCATATTGCAGTCTGCACTGGGCTTTTTACTATCACAAGTCTCAGTGAACTCTAGATGATCCTGTGACCAACCCAGGCTAGAGGAGGAGCATTTCCCTGGTGGCCCAGCAGATGGACTGCTGTGACTGGTACAAAAGGGACTATGCTGTGACTGGCACAAATACAAACCTTCATTTGCATGAGAGGTTTTTGGGACTGGTACAAACTCCCTATTCTGGCTACATAAGCATGTTGTTCAGCTCACTTACTGAGCTGGCCAGGTGGCACCCTCCTGTGCTGCCCCCTGGTATTGCAACATTGTTGTTGTTGGGTGCTGTCAAGTCGTGTCCAACTCATAGCGACCCTCATAGGGTTTTCAGTGGCAGATTGTTTCGGGATTGCCTTGGGGGTGGGTTGCCACATCCTTCTCCCATTTTTGCTGTGCTAGGAATCAAACTCGGGACCTATGAGACTGCAGAGCAGTGCTCTACCAACTGAGCTAAATCCCAGCTCATTGCAACATTGGGCCCAATGAAAGGCTTCTCTCAAGTGGTTTCTGCCTACTTTTAATAGTGTAGGCTCTGCTGGTAACATGAAAGAAGCAACGAAGACAGCAGAATGGCAGTGATGGCAGCTGCAAGGGACAGCAGAGACAATGGAACAGCAGTGGCAGACAGCAGAGGCGCCAGAACACTGAGTGGCACATGCAGCAAAGCGATTGTTTGACAGCCGAAGAAGAGGAGAGGCTGTTAGACCAGTGACCAGCAGCAGCAGAAGCAAGCTTAAGGGCTATGATTGCTGCCTCCTGAACAGCAGCAACAGTGACAGTGCCATAGCAATAAGAGTTAGTTAAACAATTCAAGGCCTGCAGCAGTAGCCCTGTGGCATCCGACCCCATCAGATCTCGGAAGCTAAGCAGGGTCTGGCCTGGTTATTACTTGGATGGGAGACCACTTGGGAGCACCAGAAGCTGTAGGCTTGGGAGAAGGACCTGACAACCCGCTCCCAAAAATTAATCTGCCATTGAAAACTCTATGAATAGCAGAGAAGCACTGACAATAGTGTTTCACCTGTTGTATGTAGGGTCGCTATGAGTCAGATAGTCAGATACCGACTCGATGGCACCTAACAACAACAACAAACATTTCAAGAGAACAACCAGGGAAGAAAGAAGAGGGATGGTAGAAGAGAGACAAAACACTCTAAGGAGCCAGAGAAGAGAAACTGCAGGCCCTGGTCACTAGAAGAGTTCCAGAGAGCTGTCAAGTCTTTAGGACCAAGGGTCTCATACACCCTATACCCAAGAGCTGTAACACTGGCCCCTGTCTTGTTGCTGTTAGGCACTGTGGAGTCAGGCCCAACTCATAGCGACCCTATGTACAAAAAATGAAACACCACCTGACACTATGCCATGCCCAGCACTATTGTTAGTACTTCTCTGCTATTCACAGGGTTTTCAGTGGCTGACTGTTTCGGGAGTGGGCTGCCAGGTCTTTCTCCCAAGCCTATAGCACCTGGTATTCCCCAGCAGTCTCCTATCCAAGGACAACTAGGCCTAACCCTGCTTGGCTTCTGAGCTCTGACAAGATTGGATGCCAGGGTGGTACAGCTGTAGATAGCCATTGTATAGGGCTGAGAAATCCTCACATCCAGTCCTTCCCAGAAGCTACAACACTGTCCATGGCTGAGGAATCCCAATACCTCACCCCACCTGGGTGCTACAGTACCAGCTGCTGTCCAAAGTTGAGGAATCCCAACCTCCTTGGCCTGCATAAGAGCTGTAACACTAGAAGACACCACTCGCTTCTCCCACCTATCTGTGTCACTGCTGACACTATCAAAGACCAGCACTTGAAGAGATTCTCCTTGCCTACCCACAGTTTCTATCCAGGTAGAGCAAAATGACCAGCCAGCTGACTGGAGACAAAGTGAGGATCCTTACAGCATGGTATGGGGTGTAGGGCTGACCTCTGCACACCTTCAGCTTCCTTGGTCATTTCATTGGGATCTAAACCACCAGCTTTCACATTGGGGATCCCAGGTGGGTCTGAGTTGTTGAGAGAATGTAGGTCCACTTCAAGATTGACCTTCCTATGGCCTCCCTCTGTCCTTGAGTCCAGGAGATCTGTGGCTGTCTCACCTCTTCTTCCCTGGTTACCTACCCAGACTCTTTCTAGGTTCCATTGCCCTGGGTGCCCCTGACCCTGATGCACAGACAAATGGAAATAGAACTCTGGAGCAAATAGTAAAGAGTAGTGATAAATTTGATCACGATAACAAACTCCTGACAAGGCTCTGGGTCTCTGTCTGTGAATTTGTGTGTCTATTCCTCCACTAGCCTTCCTAGAACCAGAAGGCAGAAAGAGAAGGGTTGTCCCAGGTACCCTATTAGCACACTCTCCTGAGTAGGACACAATGCCTACCCTGTTCATTCAAAAACCCTTGGCAATCTACAACCTTAGGTTATACACTGAGGTCTGGCTCTGCCAATTAGTTTATGAGCCCAATGTTTTCTGTAAGTCAATAAATCAAATTTGCAGGGCCAAGGATATCACACAAATCATCTTAAGCTCATGCACAATATAAGGTACACCAGCAGGCACACTCTTCCAATGATTCAGAGAAATATAGATATCAACTGAAAAATGTGCCATAGAGTAGTAATGGTTGCACAATCTTATGAATATGTGAATAGACTAGAAAATGCCAAGCTGGATACTTTCAAAAGGGTGAATTATATGGCACGTGAATTATATTAAAATAAAAAAGTGTGCTAAAGGGGTACAGATAGTAAGATCAACCATTCTGGGCTGAGAGGGGTGTGGGAACTCAGGACTTTGAGAATTAAAACCTGGAAAGTCCTGGGTAAATCAGGCAAGTTGATCATCCTAAGTAGAGTTTTTGTTTTGTTTCATTTTTGTTGTTTTTAAATATTTTTGCCAGGCATGGTGGTGCATGCCTGTAATCCCAGCAAATCCAGAGGCATAGGCAGAAGGATTGCAAGTTTGAGGCCAGAGGCAGCCTGCATAATTTAGTGAGACCCTGTCTCAAGATAAAAGTTTTTAAAAAGGAGGTTGGGGTGCAGCTCAATGGCCAAGCACCTGCAAAGATGAACGCAGCCCTGGGTTCGAACCCCTAGTATCACCACAAAAAAAAAAAAAAAAAAATTAGAGTGAATGAGAGCAAAATATGTTTGTGGGTATGAACAGTGCTCACATCAATGCAATACCAGAAATCCTGCTGGCTAGGTTGACCCTTTTGGGGAACACGCTCATTCTCTTCTTTCCCAGCCCCTGTTCTCCTAGGCTTCTGCCTGGGGCACAGGGACAAGGGGAGAGGTGTACACAACCCAGTTGGGACCTGGCACTTAGTAGTGAGCATCACTAGGCGCCAGTCCATACTCTCCAAGGGCCAAATTGGTGGTTGTCCATCTGGAGTTTGCGAGAATCACTTGGTTTTAGGATTTTCATCACCTCATTTTACCCCTTAGGTCCAACTTGGCAGAATTATTATCCTCCTAAAAGTATTTTTAGGTTCCTGTCACCCTCCATCCTGCTTCCACTTCACTGAGCAAGTTTGTCTGGGATCCAGCCTCCAATGAAAACCTGGGTTGTAGTCTCCTATGAAAGGAACAAAGCAGAAAGGCTATAAAAAAGCCCATAAAATTAATAAAGGTGGATTACATTCTTTACATATGTGATAGCAGGCCTAGGTCACTTCAAAATCACTCTGGTTCCTGGAAACTAGCCCTCAAGAGAAGCTGATAAGGGCAGATGTGTCATGAGATAGCTGGGCCTGCCGAAGGGCTGGATTAAGAAAAGATGTGGGGATGCTAGATAACTTTGTAAATGGTGGCTAGGTAACTTTATAAACAGTCAAATTGAGGGAATTGCTACAAAGGGCTAAACTCTGGAAAACGCAAACTTACCTTGTACTTTGTACGCCCACCCCTTTACCCTAAAAAAGTTCCTGTTTCTGTAATTCTGCTTCTCCGCCCCTACCCTATAAAGCCCCTAAGCAATTTGAGTTGGATGCTGCTTTCTGAAAGTCCACTACCGGGACTGAAAGTAGCCGGCCCGCCAGTCTAAATAAACTTTTATGCTCCCAATCCGTTTGTTTGTGTCTTGGAGTATTTTTCTGGGGTCGAGCCGCTGGGTACAACACATCCACAAACCCCACCAAATATACCACATGGTAGGGGTATAAGATTCCAAACCTACTGGAGAGAAGCGGTGAGGAGTCTACTTGATCACTCTCCGGATTTAGCAGTGGCAGGCAGGCCGCCGCAGGAAAGTGGGGCACAGTACCTGGCACACAGTAGACGCTCACACGTACCAGTATTTCATAAAACTGTCTCCCTAGCATCGCTGTAATCAGTTGGTAGCTTGGCCCGGCATCCCCCGAGGGATCTGGATCTCAGGGACTTGATGAGGCCAGCATACAGTAGGATCTCAAGAAATGCAGGAGTCTAGCACCTCCTGCGGGCAGCACCAGGAGCTCCAAGTAGCCTGCGCTCTCCTCAGCCCAAGGCTTCTGGGCGCAGAGCCATGCAATTTAGTGGCTTCTTGGACTCCAAACGCAGCAAGGCAGAAGCGAGAGAGACTGGATCAAGACGACCCGCGCCCGGCGAGAACTCCATTTCCCCTAAACCAGCGCGTGAGACTCCATTTCCCACAGTTCGCGTCTACTTCCGGTGCAGCTGGGGAGCTGCGGATGGTTTCCGGGTTTGGGCCTGGTGCGGTGGTAGAGGTGGTGGCGGCGGCGGCGGAGAGGAATACGGGCTGCGGGCCTGACATACCGGCATGGATGTTTCAGGGCAAGAGGCTGACTGGCGTAGCGCCGCCTTCCGGCAGAAGCTGGTCAGTCAAATGTGAGTAGGGGCCGGAGCGGGGGACAAGGGGCAGGATGGCTGGACCTTTCTTGCGGGCGGGCGAGGCCGGCCCCGTAGTAGACCCCCGGCGCGGAAACCTGCGGGGTCTGGAGGGTGCCGCAAGACCGTAAGCGCTACGGATGTGCGTGAGCCTCAGGGCGTGGCCCTCTCCCGTTTGCCCCCTCGGTTCTTGGCGGACAAGGACTGCTTATTAGCTTTCCTGGGGCTGAACTCTGCAAACCAGCTAGCCCTGGCTTATGAGTCATGGTCCTGAGCTTTCTCATTCGTCATTTGTGTGCTTTGGGTGCAGACTTTCCCCTGCTTTGATTCACATTAAATACCGAAAGGGAAGGAGGCAGCCCACAGAGGGTTTTGCAGGGCTAGGTGCGTCGTGGCTTCGCTCCCAGAAAAGCGCATCAGGATGGCAGAAAGAAATCGGAGGAGGGTAGATGGAAGAGGAGGTTGAAGGGTAGGTGTTAGGGCTTGGGGACGGAGAATCAAAGGGTTCCTCCCCGAAGGAGTGTGGAGCTAGCCAAAGGGTGGCAGGAAGTGGTTGTCAGGAAACGATCTTGGGTTCTGGAGGTGGGACTGAAGACTCAGGTAATGCCCCTTCCCAGCGGAACTCCAGCCCCTCACCACCAATTGCTTGTTTCACCTAACAGTTTTTACTGATTTTCCTGGCGTGTTGTGCTGGTCAGAAAAGTGCTTGAGACACAGCTCCTTCCTTGAGGAATGGCACTGTCCGTAAAGGAATAAACACAGTCCTGTCTTGCCAGTGCTCTGTCACGTTGTGGGTGCTGTGGGGGCTTCCTGCAAAATGGCAGTTCGCTTGAGCAGGCCAGGAGCAGCCTTGTGAAGTAGGTGATGAATAAAATGAGTCCTAGAAAGACAGGAGAGTGAAGGACCACCATTCCAAAAAGAGAATTGGGGGACGCATGGGTGCCTACTGCAGGAAGGACCTTGATGTAGGCTGAGAGTTCTGGGGTTGGGGAGGAAAGAAGTTCAGGAGGTAATGGAATGAGGATGAGCAGGTGCTGGCATAGTTAGTTGTGGGGGTGTTGTGCTAAGGATTTGAACCTGTATTTGGCATGTGGCCTACTTTGAGGTGGTGAAATTGCCAATGTTGGGAAGCTCCCCAAGTCCCTGGAGATGAATCAAGGAGAGAAGAGAGGCCAATTAGTCCGTTTTAGGAGGTTTTTGCTCTTAGAAGGCGGGGACCTGCCTGTTTCTCCTTATATTTGCACTGCTGGATCACTACCTATCATATTACTCCATAAAGTGGTTGTGGAATGACTTAATTGGGCAGCTTATAAAGGCCTGCATTAGACAGTGGTAGAAACTGAAAGAGGAAGATAGATTCCAGAGGTGGAGTGTGTGGACAGTCTTTGATGACTAACTGGATGGAGGGGGTGGGGTGAAACGGGAAGGAAGGAAGGAAGCTGGGCTGAATGCTGGGAAACCTTGGTACAGTAGAAGGAGTGGGGACTGGAGCAGTAATGGCTCTGGACAGTTTTTCAGACATTCAGCAAACAAGTGTTTTGTGGATGCACTGAGTTACCTATAGGTAAAATCTTGAGAGATAACCCACTTCAGGGCTTCTGCTAGAAAAGCACCCAAGGCAAGCATTCCTCTTTGGGAAAACTCAGTAATGAAGAACTGGAAGAATAAGTTGGCTTCACAAGCAATGGAAGAGGGCTGGGGAAGTGACAGAGGGCTAGGGGGAAGACTGAAGACTTTCTGAGTGTTGAGGCTTACTGGAGAATTCATAATTCAGCTTCCTTGTGCTTCCAGGAGAACTGAGTTCTTTCTCTGTTTCTGTCTCTCTCTGTCTAGACAGATATTGCTGCTTGTATGTAATTTTTTATATTGTTGTGGTAACAAATTATCATGCTCTTAGCATCTGACTATCTGGTCCTTTGTGTAGGTCAAAGGATCAGATAAGCTTACCTGGGTCTCCTGCTTAGAGTGTTACAAGGCTGAGATCAAGATGTTGGCAGGATACATTTTTTGCTAGGGATCTGGCAAACCCAGCAAACCCATCTGGTAGGATCTGTTTCCAAGCCCACTCAGGTGGCTGACCAAATTCAGTTCCCTGCCCTTGCAAAACTGAGGTGTGTGCATCCTCTTTCCATCCAGGCTGTTTGCCAGGGTTCAGTTTTTGTTCCTAGAGGTTGTTTCTTATGCTTTCTGTGCGGCCATTCTAACAATGGCTGGTTCTGCCACATCTCTGACTTCTGCTAAAGCAAGTTGTTTACATTTCATGACTCAGTTTAGAATTGGGCCCACTCAGGTAATTGAAGACAGTCTCCTAAAAGTTCGCACCCTCACGGTGAAGTCCCTTTTGCCATCTAATGCAGTGTGTTTGGCCTGCGTCTCTTTGCAGGGAGGGGGCATTCACCTATCCCAGTTGGGTGAGTAGTTTCAAAGGCTGCCTTCTAAGGTGACATGTTTTCAGTTCTCAGATTTGTTTTCTCTTAGCTTCACATTCCTGGTGCCTTGATTTATTGTGTTCATGGGGTTAAAGAGTGTTTGCATTAGAGTATTCTACACAACTTTAGTTCCAACTTCTTCCAGTGTTTAGGCTGTTGTTTAATGTCAGCCACTTGGGGAAGCATTTTGAACCCAAGTGATTTATAGTAAATGAGGAAATAATGAAAGCATAGGGCTGGGCATGTAGCTCAGTGGCAAAACACTTACCCAGTATATCTGAAGCCCTGGCTTCAGTCACAAGCATTACCAAAGAAACAACAACAACAACAACAGAAAGCCCTGAGATGTTTCAGTGGATGGCAAAGCATTCTGTCTTTAGTTTACTTGTGTCCACTTGGCTCTTGAGGATCTACCAAGAGCCCAGGAAGCATGGTTTCAGAGCAGAGGCTAATAAGATCTCCAGGCTTCCACTGAGAAAAAGTGATCTTGAGTTGGAGCTGGTTAGGTGAGGCCTAAAGTAGACAGCCCATGTGGAGAGTTGGTGTAGTCTTCTTAAACTCCTCGGTTGTGTCTGCCCCTCTGCACCTTTTTTTTTTCTTGGTACTGGGGGTTGAACCCAGGGCCTCATGCCTGCATGCTTTGCAAGTGCTGGACCACTGAGCTGCGCCCCCAGCCCCCCCCCCTTTTTGTTTTTTGGGTTTTTTTTGCTTTTTGAGACAGGGTCTTGCTAAATGACTCAGAGTGCCTCTAGTCTCAAACTTGCAATCCTCCTGCCTTGCCTCCCGAGCCTCTAGGATTACAGGCGTGTGCCACCACGCCCGGCACCTCTGCACCTTTTATGGACTACCTCCCCTCTCTTCCTGAAATGTCATTCCTCTCCTAGCAGCACAAGTGAGGGTGATGTGCAGCCCAGGGGCTCATGCCCTCCCCATCACTGACTTCCCTTGGTGTTGCAATAAAACTCCAGCTCTCCTACAGCCACTCACCCTGGCCTGGCTTGCTATCTTTTATCTTCCACCCTGTTCCAGCTTCTAGTCCTTTCACTTCGTGAACATTCCTAGCTTTACCTTTTTTTTTTTTTTTTCCATTGATTAATTGATTGATTGACCCCAGGGCCTTGCACATGCTAAGCATCAACTCTACTACTGTACTCCACCTTCACCTCCTGTTCTCTCTTTCTAAACAATGTATTATCAGATATCTAAGGGTTCCAGCCCTGGTAGATTTCTCCCCATTGTCTTCATGAGCAGCTTCTTCTCTTCCTTTAGGTTTCTGCCTCAGTATCATACACTCAGCATCCTTCCCTGCTCCTCCCTGCATGAAGTGGGTCATGCCTCCTAACAGGTCTTAGTTTGGCCCTTTTCAGTTTCTCAGTGGACCCCAGTTCTCTGCATCATGGAAAAGTACAGGAGGAAGTGTTTTTCTGGGGACAGAATGAGCAGCCTCTCATGTTAGGGTGACATTCTTTACCTGAGCCGTGGTGTGTTGTGAAGATCTGGAACCCTTGCTTTCTCCTCCAGTTAGCTGAGTGACCTTGGGTATGAAGCTGGGTGGCTTTCTGGATTTTATCCCTCATCTGTGAAGTGACAGGAGTCCACTCTGTCTCACAGGGATGGTGGGAGAGACAGGGAAGAGACTGCTGTGCCATCCCTTGCAGAGGTCTCAGGACTCATGGTGAGCTTCCTGCCCTTGCAGGAAGAGGAGGTTTTGTAGCCTTGGATAGTAAAGGTGACATCCCAAACCTGGTTAGGTCACTGGCCTCTTAGGGCACTCAGTGACACTTAAAGGAGCCTGTTGGGGGAGGGTGGCTCTGATCGGCTTTTCATTTAGCACTCATTGTTGCTGCCAAGACCTTGGGAGAAGCTGCCCACAGAGTCCTGAGCAGGCCTTTGTGGGGCTTGGGCACATGCCTGGTGGTGGGTTAAGTAAATGCACTGGCTTAAGGATATCTGTGTGTACTCACTGCCAGCGTGTTGGCTCCTTGAGGCCAAAGGCTCTCTCCCTGTGCTCCCAGCTGTAGCCTCAGTGCCCTGATGGTGCTGCTCATGTTGGCCAACCAGAAGCAGTTGTTGAGCCTCTAGACCCACCGGTAAAGACATGACTAAAGTGACTTGGTCCCTCAGTCATCCGCATGGAAGTGCTGAGCTTTTGCAGCAGCAGCAACAGCAATAGCAGCTGACAAGCAGTGGGCCTGCTGTGCCAACCCCTGTGTCAGGAGTTGACATATGCAGACTCTTCATGCTTGCCCTGCCTGTAGATGCACTTTGGTTTTTGTATTCTTTATTTATTTATTTACTTTTTTGTGGTACTGGGGCTTGAACCCAGGGCCTTGCGCCTGCATGCTCTGCATGTGCTGGACCACTGAGCTGCACCCCCAGCCCATTTTTTACTTTTTGAGACAAGGTCTTGCTAAGTTACACAGACTGCCTCTGGTGTCGAACTTGCGATCCTTCTGCCTCCACCTCCCAAGCCACTGGGATTACAGGCGTGCGCCACTGAGCCGGCTAAGCCCGGTTTTTGTATTATTTTTTGTTTGTTTGTTTTTCTTTGTTTTGTTTGTGCTTATAGTTCTAGGGAGTTGAACCCAGGACCTCATGAATGTTCAGCAAGTAAGTGCTATACCCATGAGCTGCACCCCCAGCCCATTTTTTATTTTTAATTTTTTTTGTTTTGAGACTGAGTCTCATTGAGTTGCACAGGCTGCCTCTGACCTTGAACCTGCCCTCCTCCTGCCTCAGTTTCTGGGGTCACTGGGATTACAGGGGTGGGACATGGCATCCAATGTGTTTTGGATTTTTTGAGATAGTGTCTCACTTTGCCACTCAGGTTGGCTTCAAACTCCTGATCCTCCTGCCTCAGCTTCCTGAGGGCTGAGATTACAGGTGGGCATCTCCATGCCCAGGATTAAATGCACATAGTTCTCATTTGTAAAATGAGGAAACTGAGGTCTACAAGAGAAGCCACTGCTGCTTGTAGTTACTCTGCATGTTACAAATGAATGCTTACTGGGCCATAGCATGACAAGTGAGGCAAATCACCTTTTAATCTTGAAAAGAGAGGTTGTATCCATTTTGCGGGGCCATTTTGAGGGGCAGCTCAAAGTTAATCCCTGCCAAATGCACTGGGAGATCTGGGGAGGGGAGCCTGCTGCTGATGGGCCTGCTGTCAGTAATTTTAGCAGTTCCCACTAGGATCCCCAAAGAGCAAGGAAGGGCCAGCCAGTGAGTCTCCATTGAACTTTGACCACTGGCCCAGGCTGCAGCAGCCCCTGAGCTCCATGAGCAACTTCTGTAAGTGACCCTGCCTATTGCAGCTGTACATCTTTATACCATTCCCATCTAGGGGTCTTTCAGCTCTTACTGCCATTGATGACCATGTGGCAGGGCTAGTCGAGGATCCATGCTGGGCATTTTGAGGTGGGAAGGACGGTGATTGCATGATTATCTGTCTGCTACTGTCATGGCAGGGCTAAAGCACTCCTTGGAATAATAATTTTGTTTAAATACCCAAGGGGAAAATTTTAAGGAATTCTGATGAGTTTTTAAAAATTCAAAATAGGAGCCAGGCACAAGGGGGCACAACTGTCATCCCAGTGACTTGGGAAGCTGAGGCCAGAGGATCACGAGTTCCAGGTCAGAGGCAGCCTTTACAACTTCGCGAGACCCTGTCTCAAAATAGGAAAACAAAAAATGGACTAAGGGTGCAGCACTGTAGTAGAGCACTTGCAAAAGTATGTGTGAGGCCATGGCTTTAGCCCCTAAGTGCCACAAAATAATAAAAATAAAAATTCAAAATGGGAAATGGAAACATCAAACCAAGTAGAATATGTCAAAGATCCCATGTCCATGTACCCACTCTTAGCTTCAGCAGTTACCCATTGATTTCTTTTTTTTTTTTTTTTTTTTTTTTTCAGTCTTGGGGTTTGAACCCAGGGCCTCACACTTGCATGCTTTGCGAGGGCTGGACCATTGAGCTGCACCCCAGCCCTTTTTTTTTTTTTTTTTTTTTTTTTTTACTTTTTTGAGACAGGGTCTCACAAAGTTACACAGACTGCCTCTGGTCTTAGACTTGCAATCCTCCTGCCTCCACCTCCCAAGCTGCTGGGATTACAGGCATGTGCCACCGTGCCTGGCTCCCACTCTTATTTCTTGATGCCCTGGATGTTTTAGTGATTGTCCATTGCCTGTGGATTCAATTCTCAGCCTGCCTCACTGCATCCTATCAGGCTGCCTGTGGTCCTCAGATGAGCCCAGCTCTTGCCCCTGGCTGCTCTGCGTCTGGTTTGTTTCCCTGCCTAAAAGACACACTTTTCCTGGGGCTGAGCTGTGCAGCCTTCCTTCCAGCAAATACTATGTGAAGGGATACCAATTTGCACTTGGATTATTGGAACGCTTGTCTCCCACTGGTCTGAAACCCTCAGGGCAGGAACAGTGTGAATGTTTTTTGAGACAATGTCAGTTCCTCTCTGGCCATGAGTGCTATGTTGTTGTTCGGTGTCTTCGAGTAGATGTCAGTACAACAAATGAAACAGTATTGTCAGTGCTTCTCTGCTAGTGATAGGGTTTTCAATGGCTGATTGTTTTTTGAGGGGAGTACGTTGCCCAGTTCTTCTCCCAAGCCCACAGCACCTGGTGTTCCCAGGTGGTCTCCCATCCAAGTACTAACCAGGCTCAACTCTGCTTAGCTTCCGAGATCTGATGGGATCAGACACCACAGTGGTACAGCTGCAGGCATGAGTGCTATAGTACACAGGATTCTTGAGTCCATCTGGCACAGGTTTCCTATGCACCAGTATGGGCCTGTTTGGGTGCTGTGGGGATGGTGGCTCCCCTGTTGGATAGTTTTCTTGGGTAGAGACAGCAATAACACACATGAAGATGCAGACAAACCAACTGAACCAACTGGGGACACATAAGTTAGACCTATTTTTCTAGAAGGCACTTTGGCAATACTCTTTATGCTGATAACCTTAAAATATCCACTTTCTTAGATCCATCCTCCAAGGACATAATTTTGGAGTGTTCAAAGTGGTAAGGATGCTCCTGGTGCTGGGTGCTGGGCGCTAGGCATGGTAGCTCATGCCTGTAATCCCAGCGATTTAGGAAGCAGAGACAAGAGATTGTGAGTTTGAGACCAGAGACAGCCTGTGCAATTTAGAGAAACCCTGTCTCAAAATAAAAAAATTAAAAGGGCTGGGAAACTGGGCATGGTGGCGCATAACTGTGATCTCAGAAACTTGGGAGGCGGAGGCAGGAGGATCATAGGTTTGAGGCCAGAGCAGCTTGCATAACTTAACAAGATCCTGTTTCAAAATAAAAAAATTAAAAATGGGCTGAGGGTGCAGATCAGTTTGGAGCACTTGCAAAGTATGTGTGAGGCCCTGGATTCAACTCTCAGATGCCACAAAGGCAGGGTAGGGGGCTTGGGGTAAAGTTCAATGGAAGAGCATTTTCCTAGCATGTCTTGAGGCTCTGGGTTCAGCCCCTCCCCTCCAGTACCCACCCCCCCCAAATGATGCTCATGGCTACATAATTTGAAGAGTGGAACATTTGAAACAAGCTGGCAAGGGAGCTGTGATGTGCTGCTGGTGACAGTGACGTGGGAGCTCTGCATTGTGAGAAAATACCAGCAAGAACCTGTTACCAAGCAGGATGTATGGTGCACGTCAGGTTTTCTTAAATAGACATCTTTAGCTGGTTATGAGTGATCTTAATTTTCTTTATAACTTTCAGTACATGTGCATAGTTTTGCCATGAATGCAGTTACATTCCTTTTGTAATCAGAACTCTTTTGATGGAGTGGACCCTGACTCTATCCACATCTGAGATGGCCACAGCTAGCAACCTGAAGTGGAAAATCACTCATGCCTTGTGTCTATGGTAGGTGCCTTCAGGGCCAGACCAGACTTCCAAAGACAGTACCTCCCTTGAGGAGTTTGAGACCCTTTCCCTTGATGCAGTTCTGCCCTTCCAGCTGCCCCTTCCTCATGCTGCACAAGTACCCTGCACTCACTAAACATCGCTGGATACCATTGTGACCAGCTCCATCTCTCGTGACCATTTTCCCTGTTGCCTGGTGAAGCTTTGGCCTTGGTCTTATCCTCTCTTCCTGGCCCTGAGTAGTTCAGCCACAGTAGTTCCTGATCCCTCAGAGTTTACAGAGCCCTCACTGGGTGCATCCTGACATGAAATTCAAAGTGGTTTTCTCTGCTTTCACATTTGTGCCGTGTTGGCTTCTTGTATAGACTACCAAAGTTTGGGCCATCAGTGCTATGTAAATTCTGAAGTTCTTCTCATTTTGATCTTTTTCTTCATTGAGAAATTGATTAGAAAAACAAAACACAAGGTTTCATACGTAGCCCAGGCTGGCCTTGAACTCAAGATTCTCCTGCCTCCACCTCCCCAGTGTAGGGATGTCAGGCACTGTGGCCCACAGCTGTAATCAGCACTCGGGAGACAGAGATGGGAGGATCAGGAGTTTAAAGCCAGCCTAGGTTACACCATGAGACCTTTTCTTTAAAAACAAACAAACAAACAAAAAGAAACGGGGGAGTACAGGCACTTTTTGGTGGTTCTGTTTAGTAGATAAGCAAACTGAGTACCTCATCCTGGTGAACAAAAGGGAATGAAATAGGAGTCAGGGCTTATCCCACAAGGGAGATGTTTACCTCTATGATGCTCAGCTTCTATAATAAATCTCTCTCTCTCTCTCTTCTTCTCTCTATCTCCCTCCCTCCCCCTTCCCCTGTCCTTCCTTCTCTCCCTCTCTCCTTTTATCCCCCTGACACCCATACAGGGTCTTGCTATGTAGCCCAGGCTGCTCTCCAACTCAAAATCCTTCTCTCTCAACCTCTCAGGTGCTGGGGTTACAGGTGTGTGCCACCATGCCTGGCCCTCTGTTCTCCTTTTCATGGGCATTGGGGTTGGTTCGTTGTTGGCTGCAGCAAGGCAGCACCAGGAGTGACTGTAGTCATCTCTTCTAGTGAGTATATTCACTTAACTTGCTGGGCTATGCATGTAGGAGTGGAGTGGGAACTGGATTGGGGTTACAGTCTTTAGCATGTTCTGTTGAGCAGTTTTTCTAGGTGGTACCAGTTTACGTTCCCACAGCAGTGTAGGAGAGTTCTGCATGCTCGGCATCCATGCTAGTACCCAGCATTGTCAAGGAATCTGCCTTTATAGCAAGAGTCTTGTTGGTTTTTAATGCACACTCAAATTTGAGACACCCTGGGTGCAGTGACAATATAATTGGAGAGGATGGTTTTAGGAGAGAACCTCTAAGGGAAAGGAGTAGTAGGATTTGGTGACTTTGTGTGAGTTCTTGCGTGGGTGCATGCATGTGTGAGGTATGTGCATGCATGCATGAGCTTGCAGAAGTAGGGAGGAGGGAAACACAGGTATGCACCCCTGCAGGGAAGGGGCCCAGACTCTGTACTGATTCTGAGACGTGGGTGCAGGGTGATGATGTGGGGAGTGGGTGGTGGTGCCAATCCTTCCAAAGAGAAGTATCCAACAACCCATAGTGCAAGGAAGCGAGCCTAGAAGAGCAGTCCTCTGAGAGAGCATGGGGCTAGGCCTTCCTTGGGGCCAAGGTGAAGCCTGTCTGCCTCGCTGGAGGAGGGAAAGCAGAGGGCCCTGGAGGGGAGATGTGGTCGGCAGAGCAGATGTGGAAAAGGACTGTGGGCTGAGAGGATGGACACAGCACAGCCAGGCCACCAGCCTTAAAGAAGCTGCTCAGCAGCTGTCACTGCCACAGCCCTGTCTCTGCCTCCTATTTTGGTCAGTATGTTCAGGACTTTGGGTGTAGACATTGTTCCCTTCCAGATAACATTGTAAAGGACTGAAAAACAGGAAGGTATTTTCCATAATCTGCACCCAGACATGGCTGTTACTGACATATTGATATATTTCCTCCAATGTGTGTGCTTATGACCTTATGTAAATTATCTATTAAACACATAGATACATACACATATACTTTTTAAGTGGAGCTAGGCTATGAGTCCGGTTTTGAGTTGTGGCTGTTTCATGGCTCAGGCTGTGTTCTTCCCTTGGGTGGGTGCTAGCTGGTAGCTGTGTCCCTATAGCCCACACTCACGAGAGGTGTGGACCACATGCAGCCATCCCATAGGCTTGAGATAAGCATTCAACTCACTATATTTTAGGAGGAAAGTTCCATCATGGACTTTTCCGAGCATTTCCAGAAGTAGAGAAAATAGAAAGATGGGTTTCCCAAGTTCTCTGAGAGGCAGTGCCATATGGTGAGTGTTGTTTCACCCGCCCCTCCCCACCTCCTCTTGGATTATTTTAAATTGTGTTTCAAATACCATATGATCCAGCTGTGAGGATTTGAGAGCTGTTCTCTAAAAAGTGGGGCTCCCTGCCCCCATACCACACCACCACATAAGATAAGCATGTCCATAGCATCTTGGGTTGGCATAGCACATCCCTGCCAAGTGCTTGCCTGGCAGCAAGGGGGATGTCCTGGAGCTGGGCGAGCCACGTGCTATGCCAGAGCAGGGACCACAAGGCCTCTCCAGTGTGCTTGGTCCTTTTGAGGTCAAACCAGTGGATTGGAGTAAATGTCAGAAGCTCATGTCTTTTTCTGAGCCAGCTCAGATATGAACACGCCTTTTGAAGGGCAGTAGTCTCTTCTTTGGATTGGTTCTCTCATTGATTTTGTTCTTTGCGGGTTCTCGGAGGCAGGAGGAGGAGAGCAACCAAGAGGAGTGTGAAGACAAAGTGTATTAAGTCTCTGGAATTGATATGATTAGAAAATTACTTTCTGCAAAACCAAAATACCCATTTCTACATGTAGGTGGATATGTAAATTCTGAAATATATATTTTTATCCTGTGAAAAAAACATTTGTATGGAACTGGACTGCTAACGTTTGCTAATGTTTTTTAAATGCAGCCATTTGCTAGCAAGGGAAAGGAAGACATTGGAGTCTGTTTGGAATATAGTTTGGCAAACATGTACCCAGCTACCTGGGAGGACTAGAGGACAGGTTTTTGCTTTGGTTACTGTTGGTGACCAAACAATTGGTGTCTCACCATTTCCTCCCTCAGAGGTGAAACATCTTGGGCACTGGGACAATAAACTAACTGCAGGATTGTAAGAAGGCCAAGGGTGCCGCTCTGAAGATTCAGTGAAGATCAGAAGATGAGAGCCTGGCCTACACTACTGGAGGCCAGGAGAGGGGCTTTTCCACTTGGGATGTAGCTAGGAATTGGAGCTGTAGCCAGAAGACATCTCTCAGGTATGTGAGGGCACGTTGGCCTTACCTACCCCTGAGATCCCTGCCAACTCCTACTCTGTGACCGTGGGGCCACTTGGAGAGCCACAGAAGGGATCTGTGGTAGGCTTTTGGAGATGCTCCTGGGGTCAATATTGCTCGTAGAGCAGAAGTTCCATGTCTTTTTGATGTTGGCTGACACAGGAAGTTTTAGAAAGACAAATCAGCTTGGGGATGTAGCTCAGTGGTACAGTACTTGCCCAGCATGTCCAAGGCCCTGGGGTCAATCCCCAGCACCCCTAAAAAATAAATAAGTAAAAAGAGAGGTGAATCAGACCTTTCTTAACAATAGCTTTTGTTCATTGAGTATTTCTTTGTGGCCCACTTTTTTTCTTCTTAAGAACCAAAAGAGCTGGGCATATTCCTATAATCCCAGTGACTCAGGAGGCTACGGCAAGAGGATTGCATGTTTGAGGCCAGAGGCATCCTGTGCAACGTACCAAGACCCTTTTTCCAAATAAAAAATAAGGGGTTGAGGTGAACCTCAGTGGCAGAGCACTTGCCAAGCATGTGTGAAGCCCTTGGGTCAGTTCTCCAGTACTGCCAAAAACTACCCCAAAACAACATTTGCTTCATATTTGCTCTGGTCAAACAAGTCTCAGAATCCTCAAGAGTTCTTCTGTGTCTATGACACACTCTGTGTATTTAAATTTTTATTACTTCAGATTTCATCAAAGTAAAACATGCACATAAATTGCAAAAGTCAAGGAACAATAAAAGACTTTGCAAGGAACTAGAGTGTCTCCCTATTCAGGTGGTGCTCCCCAGAGGCAGCAGTCCCCCTTTGACTCTTGCCGTGGTGCTCAGCAGTGTGTGCGTGTTGCTACCTTGGCTCATCACCTTATGAGTTCTAATGGGTTATCTGTTGACTTGCTCTATATCCCCCTACACTACCATTATCACTCCTCCTCCTCCCTCATCTTCCCAGGATTTTACTTTCTGGGTGAATCAGTAATGAATGTTCACATTTTGTGCCTACACAAAGAGTACAGCTGAGTACAATGATTGCTGGGTTTTTCCTTAAGGGGGAAAAAGACTTAAAACTGCCCAGTTTTCTGTGTGCCTGTTGGTAATTCTTCCTACATCTTTTAGTGGTCTCTCAGCACAGTTACCCCCAGCTCTGTGCTAATGGGCTCTCTGTCAATTATAGCTCTTTCCCAGGACCTCCTTTCTGGAACCCTCCAGGCAATGGCTCCTCAGGGGGCTTGTCTCTCCAGGTGCTGGCTCCTGCCGGTTGTCCTTTGTTGAGTCCCTTATTGGCTGTGTCTCCTTTGTGGTTCCCTTCCTCATTCTACTAGCTCCTTGGGAAAGAGCTCCTGTGTTCACTTTCTGGAGATGATGATGTCAGTTTGGGTGTGTCTATTCTCCTTGGTGGGATATACTTCCTGGAGGGTTTAATTTCATTCTTTTTATTTTTCCTGAGATCACTCTGCCTATGTTGCCCGTGCTGTCTTCAACGTTCTGGGCCAAAGCCATCCTCCAGAGTAGCTGGGATTACAGGCATGCACCACATGTCTGGCTTCCTGGAGGATTAGAAGTAGGTTCCACTGCCTGGTTGTTATGCTTCTCCAGCATCCATGGCTCTGAGCCTCAGGGTGACCTGCCACGCTCTCTAAACTCAAGTCCAGCCCAGTGGGAAAAGTTCCTTGGGGTCATTTCAAGGGAATTTCATTCCTTCCACTTTCTAGACTCCCTCTGTAATATGTAAATGTTGGCCCTTTGGGCCTTCATCCCCTTTTCTTTATCTATTGTCTCCTGTTATCCATCTCTTTGTCTTTGAGCCCTGCTCCCTGGCAGTTTCCTCCATTTTATCTCTGTCCTTTTGCTACTAAGATGCTTTTATTTCTAAGAATCTTCCCTCTTTTCTTCTTTGTAATCTGAGTTTCCTTTCTATTAAATGAATGTGGTGCAGTGTCTTATGCAGGGATGAGGCAGCTTCCACATTTCGTCTTCCTGCTGAGTTTCTGTTACCTCCAAATTTATCTTTTTCATGGGCTCTTTTTCTGCCATGTTAGCGGGGGCGCTCCTGGTTGGCAGCTCACTCTGGGAGTCACTCCAAGGCTAGGTGGGCTCCCTGAGCAGGTGGAGTTTGTCAGCTGGGAGCTTTGCCAGCAACTCACCAGGCTGCAGAGTGGTGAGCAGGTGGGTCTCAGCAGTTACCTGGATCGGTCATTATGACCTGTGGTTTCACTGAGTGGATTGATCTCCCCTCCAGTTTATGCTTTTCCAGAGAGTAAACCTACCAGGAGAGTAGTCTCCTGGTATGGGGTTGGTCATACACGGTGTGAAGCAGCGAGGAGAGGAGTATGGGACAGCTAACAAGGAAACGGGCTGGGATTTAGCTCAGTTGGCCACTCTGCAGTCTCTGAGGTCCTGGGTTCAATTCCCAGCACTGCAAAAATGGGAGACGAACATGGCAGTTCACTCCAGAGGCAATCCCAAAACAGCCATTGAAAACCCTACGAAGGTTGCTATGAGTCAGACACGACTCGACAGCACCTAAAACAACAACAAAACTGGGCTGCCTGAGTTGCCTCCTTTGGCTGCTGGACTTCAGCAGCCAAATGCACAGAGCATTGGGGACCTTTCCTTTATTCTTATAGACTGCTGGTAAAAAGATGGTAGACATCTTTTTGAATATGGCAAAATCTTTCTCTTTATGAGGTCAACTTCTGTTTGATCTAGGAAACGCTTCATCATCCTGATATTGTATAACTCCTCCCCTGTTGTCTTCTAGCGCTTTATAATTTTGGATTTGAACACATAGGACAAAGGGTCCGACATGCAAGCTACAGGCTCCTGTCCCAGGTGCCCATGCTGGTGGTGATTTGCCAGAAGGCCACTTGACTGGGGTGAGGTAGAGTAGGCAGAAATTCCTCCCATCCCACAAGTGATCACTTGACTGGTGAATGTTGTGGTTCTCAAAATTAGAAGAAACCTTCACACAATGGATGGGAGAAAGCCTTGTGTCCTTTTGGGGTCAGGCAATGAGTCTGTCTTCTGGGGACCTGCAGCAGCCCAGAGAGTGGCTGGTTGGGAATCCACACATCCCTCAGTAACGACAAAGAATGTGGGCCAGGGAGAGAGCAGTGCGGGGGGGAGGAGTGGAGAAGAGGCTCTCACACTGGGAGGTGTGAGAGAGGCCCTAGGGTCTAGGAGTGGAAGGAAGGGCTAGGACGGGCCAGGGAGGAGGAGAAGGGGGAGGCCAGTAGCACTTGCCATCAGATTTCCCCTGGGAAGGCCCCTCCCTGGAGTAGGTGAGTCAGAGTCCCAGTGTGGGGGCAGATCTGCCTGAGGGAGCTGCAGGTATTCACTGCTCCTCTTCTCCTGAGAAGGTGCAACGCAGAACACAGATTGTTTTCTGACTTATTTCTTTGTTCTTGCTGTTACTGTTTTAGTGGTACTGGGGGGCTAACCTCAGGGCCTTGTGCATACTTTGCAAGCAGTCTAAAACTGAGCTGCACCCCTAGCTCCCTTTTTTTTTTTTTTTTTATCTTGAGACAAGGTCTCACCAAATTATGCAGGCTGCCTCTGCCCTTGAACTTGCAGTCCTCCTGCCTCTGCCTTCTGAGTTGCTAGGATTACAGCTATGCACCACCATGCCCAGCCTCTTTCTTCTTTTTATAAGCCAGTATCTCACTGTGTAGCTCAGGCTGATCTGGAACTTGCTATGTAGATGAGGCTGGCCTCAAACTCAAGTCTATTGTCCTGCCTCCACCTCCCAAGTACTAGGATTGCAGGCTTGTGCCACCCTGGCTGGCATTATTTCTTTTTCTTTTTCTCTTTCGCTTTCGCTTTCTCTTTGCATTTTATTTTATTTTTCCTATGCTGCTAGAGATCAAACCCAGAGACTTGCCCATGCTAGGCAAGAGCTGTACTACTGAGCTATATCCCAGCCCTAGGGTTTTTTTTGTTTTGTTTTTGTTTTTAAATTTTTTCCCACTTTATTTTTTGAGACAAGTTCTGTGTAGCCGATGCTAGCCTGCAATGCATTAAGTACCCTGGGCTACCTTAGACTCAGAATCCTCCTGCCTCTGCTTCCTAAGGCTGGGACAGGCACATGCCAGCACTTCCACCTGACTGAATTCCTTTCCTCTCTTCCCCGCCCCTCCTCTTCTATTTTCCTACAGTGCTAGGAAGTTGTACCCAAGGCCTCATGCATGATAGGCAAGTGCCTCACCACTGAGCTGCACTCCCAGCCTCTTTTTTTACTTATTTTGAGACAGGGTTTCTCTAAGTTATACAGACTGCCTCTGGCCTAAAACTGTGATTCTCCTGCCTTAGCCTCTCAAGTCTCTGGAATTATAGGCATATGGCACTGCACCCGGCTCCAACTTCCTTTCTTTATTTGTGGTACTTGGGGGTTGAACCCAGAACCTTACACATGCTTTGCAATTGCTCCAGCCCAGTTTTTACTTTTTATTTCAAGTCAGGGTCTTGCTAAGTTATCCCAGCTGCCTATGGCCTCCAACTTCTGATCCTCCTGTCTGAATCTCCTGAGTTGCTGGGATTACAGGCATGCACCACCACATCTAGCTCCAACTTAACTTCTTTAATGTATACTTCATGCTTACTGTGTGTCCAGAGCCTTAGAATATTAATGGCTGTCACCTTTGCCCTGTGAGGTGGCACTGGCATGGCCATCCTGTTGCTGGGAGGACACAGCAGTGAGCAAGGTGAATGGGGGCAGAATGCAGCAGCCAGCCTTAGCTCAGGACCAGCCCACCATGGGCTTTGAGTTTGACGTCCACGTGTACTTTCCCAGGACCCTCACTTGGACATTTTTTGCCTTTTCCTGCACTGGTTCAGATTTTGAGAACTGGAGCTAAGTTCCTGGTGATTAATTGAATATTCAAATTTGGGACAGGGAGGAGATAAGGAATAGCAGGCCATGCTCGACAGAGGCTGGGCCAGCTGGGCCAGTGCTGGATCTGTCCTCACATTCTGGCCCCTTGTGTGCACCCCGCTCCTGGCACAGCCATTCAGAGTACTCCCTTTATAGGGATGCCAGACTCAGGAGCACAGAATGAATCCTGAGGACTCAGAGCTGGCAAGTGACCAGATTGCAGTTTAAGCCCAGGCCTTCCTCTGTGTGCTTCCTGCGGGCCCAGCTGCCTGTGCCTCCACCCACTCAGCACATGCCTTCCCTGTCACCCCGACCTCCACTGTCTAGATGCAGTCGTCTGAGGCTTGGTTTCTCCTGGGCCTGCCATGCTGACTCTCAGTTCTACATGCCATATCCCATGATAGAGCAGATAGCCCCACTGCTTGTTAAAAGTGGACTGTTATCTTTTCCAGCACTAATGAGTGCCTGCTGCACACAAAGGTGGACAGTGTCAGCTCTGCTCGAAGGGTTTTCGCATTACAGTGAGACCCAGGGACAGGAACCAGTAATTCCTACAGGAGGTTCCCTGGGTAGCTGCAGGGTTTTTGTGAGGCAGTCAGCAGATGTGACAGGTAGGAGAGCAAGATAAGAGGCCCCAGCAGGGCTGGTGGAACACTCAGGCAGCATGCAAAGTGGCAGGGTCACTGTCCCCAGGACCCTGAAGAGAGTGGGTGATCTGGGCACGGGAACAGGCTCTGGCAGGCTGCCTGCCTTACTGATAGGAGCAAAACATGGGGCCCTGAAGGCAGGCAAGGGGATAGTTCCCTGCTTATTATGCTTATTGGCAGTCATGTGACTTGGGGAGTAAGGGTGGGGGAGGCACTGGAGACAAAAGCCCACTAGGAAGGATTGCCACCATTGCAGTGGGAGCTGGGACAGACACTTAAATCTTAGGGAGATGGCCATGGCAGTGAGGAAGTGAAGGGGTTCCCAGGTGTCTGGCATGGGTATTTATACAGGAAGATTCCTTGGTGTGTCACTGCCAACTGCCCAGGCAGAGTCAGGCAGTACCTTTCCAACCCACCATGTTCCAAGGGCAGATCTGGACAGTAAGAGTGTCTTTGGACCTCCTGGTAGAGGGGGTTCCAGGCCTAGAATGATAGACTAGTGCCCAGTAGGCTCATTCTAAATCTGATACCAGGTGAACCCTGACCAGGGGATCAGGCCAAGCCATGGTAATCAAAAGGAAGCTAATCTGTGGCCCACAGGAGACAGAAGTGGCAGTTCAGGTCCAGGTGCTTGGGACTCATTCTGGGGACACTGGTGGCAAAGCCCAGCGCAGGGTATGCAGAAGGGGCTCTGGACAGCAGCTGGCACTGTTCTCAGGGAAGATGGGTCCTGACCACAGCCTCTCACAGAGGATGGGAGGACCTGACATAAGTGGAGCCACATGCAGTCGATACCTAGGACAGGAAGGGCTGGCCTTTGCCAGGGGCAAAGTGTGAGACTAACAAAGGCGGAACTGCCGGCCTCCTTTCCATCTGGCTTGTCTTCTGTTTTATGGAGCATGCTCTTCAGAGTAGAAACAGGATGAAGAATATTTTTAAGTCATGGTTGGTAGGACTGAAAATGGTGCTCAATGCATGGTGGTTTATTCCTCAGCCACCAAACACGAAGATGCTCTCTGGGCAGGCAGCATGGAACGAACATGGTAGTGACAGGCACTGTACTGCCTGTGCTGCCCTGGCACCCGGCCTCAGAAAGACCTTCCTCCTGTGTCCAGTCCCTCACAGCAGCCCCTGCCACACAGCTCACCACAGACCTGGCCTCTGCCTCTCCTAGACAGGTTCCTGCTGACCAGGACCATGTCTGAGTTTGTTTCTGGCCTGTGGCCAACTCAGTACTTCTCAGACTCTGAGTCTCTAACAGTTGGTGCCCACTGTGCATGTCATCTGTTTCATAACCCTGGCAGGACAGGGCAGGGCTCATCCTCCAGCACATCCCCTGGTATCTGGTGCAGTTTGTCCCTGCCAACCAAGCATGTTTCTTTGACCTGGTTGCCAGTGATGGTTGTTCCACCCCTCAAAGCTCTCATAGAAAGCTGTGTCCCGGGTCTGGTCTCTACATATACCAGGCATCTCTGCTGCAGCAGTGACGCACCATGTTGTGGGGGCTGCCAGTCGGCTGGATCTAGCAGAGGTGACTGGCAGCAGCTTTGGAGAGCTGCTCTTAGGAGCCTGGCTTGGCTTTCAGTGATCGCTGCTCTCCAGCAGAGCCCACCTTTGCCACTGTGCCCTCTTCAGGCACCTTTATGCTTCTCTCTTCCTTCTGTGCTCACATCTTGTGTCTGCAGCCTGCAGACTATGCTGCTCGCCTACAAGTGCTGCCTTGCTGCTCTTCCTTGGGAACTCCTCTTAGTCCACAGTTTTGTGACCCTCAACCTCTGCTAAGTTCCTGAATGGCTGGTTTACCTCCCAATCCCCCTTTCATGTTGTTCTCAGAAGGTGGGAAGAGGAACAGGCAGGACTTGGGGACACAGGACAGGCAACCTTATGAAAACAAGCCTACTATGTCATTTCTGTTTAAAACACTCACTGACTTTGTAGAGCCTACAGGTGACGCCTCCACTTCCAACATGGAGCCCCGCCCCATGACAACCTCAGCACAAACACAGTGGGTCCTGCCAGACCCCCCATCTGTGTGTTGCTGTGCCTCACTTGCCCGCAAGTCTGATCTTGTACTTCATGTGGGCTGGTTTTCTTGTTATTTCCCTACATCATTACTCTTGCTTCTCTGTGGCCCCAGGGACATTTCTGTTCATGCATCTGCCCTATCCCTAGATACTTTGCAGGCAGGAACCTGTTGCTGCTTTCTTGCAGCTTCAGAGAGCAGACCAGGAGGTAGGAACTCCAACTGGGCTTGTTGAATGAAGGCTCTAGCACTGTGAATGGTCAGCATCGTTTTGTTTTTTGTTTCCTTCCTATGATTTCTTTAGCCCCATGAGCATATTCTTCAATACCCTGGACTTGATTGGTTTGTGTTTGGAGTGCTCAGAATGCTTTTGAGCACCAGCTAGATGGAACTGATTTATTTCACTCAGATGTGAGGCCAGCCACAGAGCCCTGACATGCCTGTTGGTCTGTTTATCAGAAAGCCCAGTGCTGGGAAGACAGGCAAGGAGGAGAAGCATCCTCCAGGGAAGTAAGCAGGCTGTGAGCAGAAGAGCAGCTAGTGCTCTTGGAGCCAAGGCCAGGCTGCAGGACCTAAGCTTGATGATGTGCCCCTTCCTTTCTAGCAAATGCACCCTGTCCTCCGCACGTGTGTGTGTGTGCGCGTGTGTGTATGTGCGCGCACAACATGGAAGGATGAAATGTACTCATTCAAGGGGTGCTCTGCTTAGCTTTTGCGCACAGCTCTTTATCCCTGTGGAACAGTAGTGTGACATAAAACCTATAATAGAATTTCCTCTGTTATTATGCCTGTGTTAGCAAATGTGTTTTTCACATTTGTATGAACTCTCTCCTCCTGTCCCCAGCTAGAAGTAGTTCAAGTTGGGGTTGGCCCCTTGGGTCCCATTAGGAGAACATGCATTGTCCCACATAGGGACTCTTGCCTTGGGAGCAGCTGAGTTGTGACTTCTGTGGCTCATTTTACAGAGGAGGAATCTGGAACTAGGATCCCACACAGTGGCAGAGTTGGGTAGGGAACCTGGCCACTTATGAGGCCAAGACATAGAGGCTGGCTGGCTACCCAGTGGTCTAACCCACACTTGATTTTGTGTTAGTTATGAGCAGTGTCTAGGGATGAGCCCTTCTACTGCTTTCCCTTCATGCCTCTTTAGGACCTCAACCAAGCTGGCATGGTGGAGGCAACACTTTGTCCACCCAGGGGTAACTGCTGTTCAGGGCCTGCAGGTCAGGGCCCCACCAGAGCAGACTTAACAGTGTGTCAACATCCATTCTCCTTTTGTATTTCAGCGAAGATGCCATGAGGAAAGCTGGTGTGGCCCACAATAAATCTAGCAAGGACATGGAGAGCCATGTGTTCATGAAGGCCAAGACCCGGGTAAGGCCCTGTTGGGTGGTATCCCCAGCAGAGAGGCGTGGGGAGGGAGTGTTTCCAGTTCTGAGACCCTCGGCTGGAGCCCTGGAGAGGGGAGAGAAAAGTTTGCTCACAGATTGATCACAGATATAATTGCCTTTGCCTGCAGCCCTGGGTCCTGTGTATCTGTGGAATGAGGAAGATGCTGGGTGGGCACCCCGGATGCAGGTCCAGCCTCCAGCCACAGGCCTCACTTCTAGAAAAGAAGGTTTTGGTTTTGTTTTTTTGTGGTGGGGAGCAATAGCTTTATTTGGTCCCTGGCTCATTGAGTTTCAGTCTTAGAGGCAGGACAGGCATGGTGGCAGAGCAGACTATAGGATCTACAGTGGCGGAGCTTCTTCACATCATGGCAGCAGGAAACAGAGAGAATGACCAGAACTGGGAGCCTTCATAAAACTTATACAACCCTGCTGCCAGTGAACTACTTCTGCCAGCTAGGTCCAACCTCCCAAGGTTCCATACCCTCCCCTTACAGTGCAACTAACTTAGGGACCTAGTATCCAAACACATGACCTTTAAGGGACATTTTAAATTCAAACCATAACACTCTGCCCCTGACCCCCAAAGGTTCACAGTCATCTCATACTAAAATATGCCTTCAGTCCAACTTCAAGAGTCCTCAGAGCCTTAATAGCCCCAGTGTTGTTGAAAAGTCCAAAATCTCTACTGAGAATCAAGCCATGAGCCCTTGCAAAATAAAAAGTACATTGTATATTTCCAACATATGATGGCACAGAATAAGCATTCCCATTGCAAAAAGGAGGCACGGGGGTACAGCAAGGAAAGGTTGGACCAAAGAGAGATTATTATCCAGCTAGGCAAACATTGAATCTTACATTTGGCATCTGGCACTCCTGGTGACATCATCTGGACTCCAGTAGACTTGAGCAGCTCTACCTCTATGGCTTTGCCATTTTCAGGCCATGGGCCTTCTAGGGCTGGCTCTACTTATTGCTGGTAGTTGTCCTTGGCAGACATTTTACACTGCTAGCATCTCCAGCTTCCTGGGGTCTCCATTGCAGCTTAGGCCCCACTTTGAAAGCTTCATGCATCAGCCCCTCAGGGGCTCTCCACAGAGAATCCAGCCCTGATATACATTGCCTTGCTGTGTAGGCTATTCTCTCTCTTTTATTTATTTATTTTTTTATTATTATCATTTATTTTATTTTTTTTATTTTTTTAATTAGAAATTTTTAATGTACATCATAATGTGATTCATTTTGACATGCTTTTCATTGTGACAATTTTCATATATGCAATTTGATAAACATTATTCATATAGGTTACCTCTTACCCTCCTCTATGTTTCCCCTCCTCCCCCCCTTCCCATCTAAGTTTTCCATCCAAGTCTTCTCTATCTTTTACTATGTAGTATTTTTCTATATGTCCTTGGGTTCCATTTCTGTTTAAGATAGAAACTTTTCCTGTAG
>VMDO01017016.1:0-46072 GCA_007922755.1 Pedetes capensis | reverse complement strand
AAGCAAAGATGTCACATTGAAGACGAAGGTGTGTCTGACTCATGCCATGGTATTTTCAGTCGCATCATATGGTTGTGAAAGCTGGACATTGAACAAGAGAGACAGAAAAAGAATTGATGCTTTTGAATTGTGGTGCTGGAGACGTCTATCGAATATACCATGGACTGTCAAAAGAACCAACAGATCTGTCCTAGAAGAGATACAACCAGAGTGCTCCTTGGAAGCAAAAATGGCCAAACTGCATCTTACATATTTCGGACATGTAGTCAGGAGAGAACAATCCCTGGAGAAGGACATCATGTTTGGAAGAGTGGCAGGTCAATGGAAAAGAGGAAAACCCTCCACCAGATGGATTAACACAGTGTCTGCAACAATGGGCTTAAATATAAATAAGATGGTTTGCCTGGCACAGAATCGGCAAGTGTTTCGATCTGCTGTACATAGGGTCGCTATGAGTCGGACTCGACTTGATGGCACCTAACAACAACAACAACTGCAGCAAAGACAAAGCATAGAACTCTGAGGACCCTTTTCCACTTTTTCTACTTAGTTGATAGCTGCTTAAATACTTCTTAGTACATAGTAAAAAATAAAAAACTTTTTCAGTTGGATTTTATGACTAAGAACTTTGAACACACATTCTAGTTTCATGCCTATGATACATGTAGTATTTGCTCACTCTTAAGAAATAACCATATTTTCATAAGGCTTCTAGGTAGGTATCTACAAGAGTTATTATTGCAGGTAAAATCCTTTAATTGTTTTAAGATTATCATTGTGGATAGCACTCTGCTCCCTACATTTTGTTCCTAGAGAATATAAAAACTATTTTAAATGAAGCAGTGTAAATGCAAATTGGTAACCATCATAAGCCAATACCATAGAACAATTTGATCTGTACTTTTAAAGTACAATTGGGTTTTTTAAATGGTAATTTTATGAAATATGTCTGAGTTCATGAAGTTTGCTTCCATGTTTTGTAATAATTTTAACTACAATGAATGAAGAAGTAGGCTTTATTCTATATTCTACAGATGGCAAAGCCACGGTAGTATCTTTTTGTGGAAGTTAACATCCTGACTTAGATTTTGGTTTATTAAAAGACAGAAAGTTTTGTTCTTTTCTATTTTCTTCCCTCCTTTTCTTCTCTTCTCTCTTCTCTTTCCTTTCCTTCTTTCCTTTCCTTTTCATCTTCTCTCCTCTTTTCTTTTCTTTTTGTTTTTTGCAGTGCTGGGAGGTTGAACTCAGGCCTCATGCATGCTAGACAAGCACTCCACTACTGAGGTGCAATCTTACCCTTGTTTTGTTATTTTGAAACAGGGTCTTGCTAAATTATACAGGCTGCCTCTGTATACAGGCTGGCCTTGAACATGAGAGCCTCTAGCCTCATCCTCTCTAGCCACTGGATTACAGGTGTTTGCCATGACTCCCAACAGAAGGTTTCATTCTCTAGAGTTAAAATTAAATATATAAAAACATAAAACCTGAGTGGCCACAAACATTAGGGTGCCAGGTCTTCTCCACTTAGTTTGCTGGTCCACATATCGATCTTCCCTGGAAAACTCTCAAAGACACATCACGAGTAATGATTTGCCAGTTCTCTAGTCTCGTTTGTATGCATTTTCATATATATGCATGTAATGTGAATGAGCTTATTTCTGCATATTGGCTTTTATTATATAGAATATCAAATACAATAATAGGAAAGGACTACTTTGAAGGCAGAGTATGCTAAATTATCACTTCTTTATCATTATCTTTAATGTTTTGAGTAACTCAAAACATCAGTTAAAATATGATCAGACCAGGCATGGTGGCACTTGCCTTTAATCCCAGTAACTCAGGAGGCAGAGACAGAAGGATCACAAATTTGAGGCCAGAGGCAGCCTACATAACCTAGTGAGACCAGCTCAAGATAAAATATATATATATATAAAGGCCTGGAGGTGTAGCCCAGTGGTAAAGTGCATGCAATATATGTGTGAGGCCCTGGGTTCAGCCCTAATTAATTAATTAATTAATTAAAAAAGCAAAGAATATGAGCAGTTTGATGCTTTCCTAAAAAGTGCTGATTTAGGGCCAGGTACAGTGGTGCATGCCTGTAATCCCAGTGGCTGGGGAGGTGGAGGCAGGAGTATCGCAAGTTTGAGACCAGAGATAGTCTGCATAATTTAGTGAGACCCTGTCTCAAAAAAGTAAAAAAACAGGCTGGGGGTTCAACTCAGTAGTCCAGCACTTGCAAAGCATGCCAATGGAGGGCCTGGGTTCAACCTCCAGTACCACAAAAAGAAAGAAAAAAAGAAAAACAGAAAAGAAAAAAGTCCTGCTTTGATCATTCTGTGTTCTATAACTACGTTGGTGACATATTAAATTAAATGACAGAATCTTGGCCAGAGTGTCCAGCAGATCATGACAAGAGCCTTCTTTCCCTCTTTCCACATTGATGAATTGATATGGGGATATATGACATTGATCACATTAAGAAGCATCATAGGAAATGGACCTTATAATTGTTTGACTTGATTTACTTCGGCTTTGGTCATTCTAGAGAATACAAATGAGTACCTACTAATAAAGTGGAGGTTTAGTCTTAGGGAAGTGGAATGGCAGGCACTTACTAAGCTGGAAAATTTGAGTTTATATTTTGGTAGTCTTAATTATCTAGGTGTCCAATCAATCATATATTTCAAAGTTCCTTGATGCTTTTCAAAGAAACCTTTGAAAACACAGATGAGACCTCAGGCCTCACACTTCAAGAGGTTTGTCTCTCTAAATCTACCGTATTAGTCAGGATTCTCCAGTAAAATTGAACTAAACAGAACCAATACAATATATTTCTCTGTCTCTGTCTGTCTCTCTCGCTGTGTGATTGGCTCACATATCAAGGAAGATGAACAGCCCCACAGGGGTTGTCTGCAAATTGGAGAACCAGAGAAGCCAGTAATGTCCAAAAAGCCAGAAACTTCAGAATAAGGAAGACAGCATAGCCTCAAGTTCCAGGCCAAAACCCTGAGAGACTCCCAAGAGCCACTGGTGCAAGTATCAGAGTCCAAAAGCTGACGAACTTATAACCTAATACCTGAGGGCAGCAACAGAAGAAAAACACACCACTCAGAATCAAGAGCTGTAGAGACTTTTCCCTCTTTATATGTTTCTGTTGTATATGAATCCCCAGCTACTTGGGTAGTATCCATCTAAATTCAGGGCAGACCTTCTCTGCTGGCCCACATGCCGATCTCTAGAAACATCTCAAAGACCCATCAGAAGTAACGGTTTACCAGTTTTCAAGGCATCTCTCCAGCCAATCAAGTTAACACCCAAAATAAATACCATGACTACATATAAAACCTAGTTACTGTTCACAGTTACTACATTAGATAATTCAGGTGGATTATGTAGTTGTCTTACCTTTCCACTTTTACCTAAGGGTAGTATATTATGAATTTTCTTTGTTTTTATCATGAGAAGTTGGGGGAATCCAAACAACTCTGGCAGCTCATTCCAGCTTGCAGAACTTCATTTAGTTCCAGCACCTTGAGCTACAGCTACTTTATACCATAGCTGTTTGAAAAGAGAACACAGCTACAGGACAAAATGCTAGGGGAAATAATTAACCTAGATACATGTCCACCCTCTGAGTCAGATCATTAGCCAGAGGTTCTGATCTTTTTGCAGATCATGATACAATGCTACGGTAGATAGGAAAATACTCTTGTGGTTGACATTTTGATTGACCATAATCCAGGCAGTCATTAATGTTTCATATTGCATTAGGGAGTTGCAACCAAGTATCAGCAAACAAAGCCTGGATCAAACTTGAAAGTCTTATAAAAAAGAGAAGCATTAGAAATCTTTCTATTTTGTGCTGACTATACCAGGTGATTATTTATGCACAGGCTACTGGGACCATTTTAGAAGGAAGTCAGAAAATGGAGACATTTCCAAAGTTAAAATTCAAGTTCAGAAAACAGTATGCAAATATGGCCATATTGGACCAGAAAGAAGAGGAACAGCTAGTTTTTTTTTAATGAGATGGATCACAGTTACTGAAAATACATCAATTTGACAAAAATAGGCTTTATGCTTAAGTTTAGAATGTTTAGAATGAAACTGCATCTTGAAGTTATTAAATGTTGAATATTTCATATAGTTATATTTGCCACACAGGAACCACAGTGAGCAGTCATATATAAACTAGACTCAGTATAAACTAGAAGTAGTGAGTCATTTGTTTCCTGAATTAATCTTTATTCTCTTTCCACTGTATCATTCCTTTAGTGATGGCTACCATCACAATCTTGTTTTGTGTCCAGTTTCCCACTTGTACTTGGCATTCCTTTCATTTAAACATCAACAAAGCCAAAGTTTGGCTTCTGGATTTAGTTCTTGGTCATGTGGCTTGACTGGCTTTCATATCATTTTTGTCTTCGGAGTCTGGTCATGAGTGAGGTACTGCTATCCTCGGTCCACCCTGAGTTGTTAGTTGGGTCAAGTAGTTTCCTCTGTATTGTCCTTCAAATTAGAAAGTGAAATCAGCCACACATTTAAGTCTGGAGGTAAACTCATAGTGAAAAATCTGATGACAACCTCCCATCCCTAAACCATCCCTTCATATACTCTTCTGCATGAAGAAAAGCAGACTAGACTGCAGGAGAACAGCAATAGCTAGTATTTATTGAGCATTCATTTCATGCCAGATACCATCTTGTTTACTCTTCAAAATAATAATGTATTCTGATTTTCCACTTTGGGCACTTTGGATCTGTCAAATGTGTGATGAGACCTCTGGAACTGAAGAGTTCATAGAGTGTGGAATGAAATAATTAAGAAAGTTGCCTTGGATACAGGATATTAGTCTTAGCATCTATAATGTTCAAAATATACTAGGAATATTCTAGAGAGGAAGCCTTTGCTTCCCAGGAGATTAAATTTGTAATGCCTGATTGACATTCCCCTGCTCATAGGATATTTATCTTTCCCATGTATTTGCTATATAGATGAAATTATATAAATGATGTATAGCCAGTCACATCCCTCTCAAGGAGTTTTGAATGTAATACAGGCACATGCCTGTAATGGATTTTTTTGTCTGCTTAGAACAAACAAAATCTTCATGTTTATTAAGATGGATAACATTTTTCAAGAATATATAACATTTGGCTGAGGGTATATAAATTAAAAATTAGAAGTTGAAAGAAATTATTTTGAGAAGATCAAGTCTGGGAGGATCTGGTACAGCACTGCAGAAGGAGGAGGTCTGGTAGGCAGTTAGGCAGTTGAGAAAACAGTTTTGAAATGAAGGACTGCATGCTGGGGAACTTTTTTCTTTCTTCCTTTTTTTTAATGTGTCTTTTGTGCTCTTCTCTCTTATCTTTGAAATCTTGAATGGATGATACAACCATCATAGTTGCTTTAATATGAGTGGATCCTTCACAAGAATTGAAAATCTCAGTTTTGTTTTTGCTTCAAGTGCCTGACTGGAGTGAAAGTGAAAATTCTACTAATGGTGAGTTCAAGATAAAGGCTTGGGTCCTGAGTTGTTAACAGATTTCAGTACAAGGCTGACAACTGTTGCTAGTGATAAATTTCTCATACGTGGTGATGAAGAAAGTAGGATAGATGGCTGGCAAAAATAAACAAACAAAAATAAATAAAAAAGTTTTGAATAGAGGACTGCACACTTTGTAATAAAGAATGAAGAACCCTTTCTATCAAATTTTAAGCATACCTATTTTATGGTTTGGGCTGGGGTTTAGCGCAATTAGTTGGTAGAGTGCTGCTCCGTACTCTCTGAAGACCCAGATTCCATGGATAGCACTGCAAAAAAGGGAGAAAATGAGAGAAGGATGTGGCATTCCACCCCAGAAACAATCCCCAAACAATCAGCCATTGAAAACCCTATGAGGGTTTTGGATCGGACTCAATGGTGCCTGACAACCACAACAATTTTATGGTTTAGATATACAAATTAAGCAGTGTTTAAGAGCTTTCCATTGTTCTATTTTTAATTCTACATATGCTAAGCTTATGTACATAATAAACTAAATCCATTGTCCTACAATCAGCTTTTAATGATTTCAAGCAAGTGTGAAAAATTATTTTGACTTCAAATTTTCTTATAATGTTCCCTTTAGTTTGCCATGAGATTCCCACAAGGAAGAGACATCTTCTTGGTGTTTTTCCAGGCAAGAGGAAAGATTTAATGGAGAATCAGGAAGGTATTAAATGTTCTACCAGTTTATTTTGACAGTCCTCTAAATAAGGCACAGCAAAGACCTGTGTATGTATGTGTGTGTGTGAGAGAGAGAATGTATGTTTGTGTGTTTGGAATTGATTTTTTTATTTAATAATAAAAATACATAATTAGATATTATATATTACCTATTTTCAGTGGCATCATATGGTTGTGAAAGCTGGACATTGAACAAGGGAGACAGGAAAAGAATTGATGCTTTTGAATTATGATGCTGGAGACGTCTATTGAATATACCAATACTGGACTGCCAAAAGAACCAACAGATCTGTCCTTGAAGAAGTGCAACCAGAGTGCTCCTTGGAAGCAATGATGGCTAGACTGCATGTTATATATTTTGGAGATGTAGTCAGGAGAGAGCAATGTCTGGAGAAAGGCATCACATTTGGGAGAGTTGCAGGTCAGTGAAAAAAAGGAAAACCCTCCACCAAATGGATTGATACAGTGTCTGCAACAATGGGCTTAAATGTAAATAAGATCATGTGCCTGGCACAGAATGGGGAAGTGTTTCAATCTGCTCATAGGGTCACTATGAGTCAGAGTCGACTTGACAGCACATAACAACAACATGTAACATTGAATATAATAATATAATACATGCCAAGCTATTGCTGTGGGCTGGGATTTACCTCAGTTGGGAGAGCACTGCTAGTCTTGGAGGTCCTGGGTTCGATTCCCAGCACCACAAAAATGGGAGAAGGACATGGCAATTCCACTCCCAAGGCAATCCTGAAAAACAATCAGCCATTGAAAACCCTATAAGGGTTGCTATGATTCGGACATGACTCGATGACACCTAACAACAACAATATTGCTGAGTTCAGAGAGTAATACATTATAAAGATTTGCTAGACAGAACAATATAGTTTTAAAATGGAGCTATAGAGCCTGGCACAGTGGTGCATGCCTGTAATCCCAGTGTCTTGGGGGGTGGAGGTGGAGGCAGGAGGATTACAAGTTGGATATCAGAGGCAGTCTGCGTAACTTAGGGAGACCCTGTCTCAAAAAGTAAAAAAAATGGTCTGGGGGTAGGGCTCAGTGGTCCAACACTTACAGAGCATGCAAGCACGAGGCCCTGGGTTCAACCCCCAGTACCATAAAAAAAAAACCAAAAAACAAAAATGGAGCTATGGATAAAGGGTCCGTATTTGTAATGCATTTGAGCTATTTGTTACAGTATAAATATTATTTCACAATAAAACAAAATAAGTTGGACATAGTGGTACAGTTGGGCAACTGAGGGAAGAAGATCATAAGTTCAAGGCCAGTGATACAATGTGAGTTTCAGGCCATTCTGGGTTATATAACAATACCCTCTCAAAAAAATAAAAATAAAAAATAAAAAATAAGAGAGAGAGAGAGAGAGAGAGAGAGAGAGAGGAAAAGTAAAACAACTATCTATGTATTTATGTATCTATTTCTGTGCACTGTAATACAGTATTCACGTGCACACATACACACACTTAATTGTTTAGATAAGTGCAGTGGAATATAGTCAAGGTATAGACATGTTTAAGAAGTGAGAGAACCCTTTGTGTTCCTGACCCTACTGTAAGAGGAGGGTATAATTGTGAGGATTAAGTGTAGTGATATGGATCAAGGTATGTGCTTGAACTCTACCTTTTCTGTCTACTACTAAATGGATGTTGAACATGGAAAATTTACTTAATTTGTTTTTCTTTAGCTTCTGAATACATAAAATGGAGGATAACATCATTCTGTAACTGAACGTGTACTGAGTAGCATTCGGAGTCAATGGATGTAAAGCATTTAGCATGGCCACAGGCAAAACTCTGCACAATAAATGGTTTATGATATTATCTGCTCTCCTAGGTTCTGGAATATGAAAGTATCCACTTTTGCTTCGAGACTATTCTTGAGACTCTCACTGGTCTATCTTCTTCAGTGCCAGAGATGGCAGAAACAAATTTCATATCTAAAAGAACAATGCGCATCCTCAATCTATCCCAGAGACCACTATAATCCCGCCCTGTTGAGCAAGTATAAATCATACAGCTAAAGAATATGGGTGGGAAATGGGACACATGGGCTTCAGACAGGGCTTTTTCTCTTTGGACAAGGACCTAAATCTATGAATATATGTTGGGTTATCTCTAGGTGTCTTCATATTTACTAAAAAAAATGGAATGAATGACCATTATGGTCAAAGCCCTTACCACTGGCTGATTGTACCATGGACTATAAGAATATCTGAAGATGACAGGATTATGTAATAATCACAGAGTTGACTCTCTCTGTTATGTAAAGACTAATGTGTTCAGAGACTTGACCCTTTGCTCCAATAGCTAACACATGGCATAACAGTGTGAGAATTAGATTGCCTGACTACTGGATCAGTGAGTTTCTGATACCCCAGAGAGCACAGTTCCTGTTCTCAAGATGTTTATAATTTAATTGAATAAAAAAAGTGTTAAAGGATATATTTATAAGGAAAATCATGAATACTCTATAAATATAAAATTCAAACCTAGCAAAGATTATATTTAAGTTATTAATTAATTGGAAACAAATGAAAGACTTAAATTATCAAAGTTTCTAAAGGAGTAATCAATTCCATCTTCAACAGACAAAAATCAATTGTATTTATAAGGACAGAATCCATTTGAAACACCATCATTCTGCTACATGATCTCCCACCTCTATAGAGTGGTAAATCATCAAAGACACTGAAAGATGAATAATGTATAGAATCAGATAACCATGAAAGTTTCCCTTAGAGAAAACCAAACTTCCAGTGAAAGGACACTATTGTGGGTTAAACTGTTCCCTGAAAGATCCAAATGTTGAAGTTACACATCCTAACCCCAACCTCTTAGCTCAGAAAGTGACCTGATTAGAAATAGTAGCTTTTTAGAAGTAATTAAGTTAAAATGAAGTCACTGGGATGGGCCCCCATCTATATGACTATTGTCCTTACAAGAGGAGAAAATTTAGACACAAAAACACATAGAGGGAAGATATCAAGACATAGGGAGAAGATGGCTATCTATAAGCCACAGAGAGATGTCTTCAACAGATTCTTCTCTCATAGTTCTCAGAAGGAGCTAATACTGACATATTGATTTCAGACATCTACTCGCAAGAACTGTCAATCAATAGATTTTATTTAAGTCACCCAGTTTGTAATATTTTTGTCACTGCAGCCATAACACTTGTTGTTGTTAGGTGCTGTCGAGTTGGTGTCCAACTCATAGTGACCCTACATACAACAAATGAAATGCTATTGTTAGTGCTTCTCTGCTATTCATAGGGTTTTCAATGGCAGATTGGTTTTGGGAATGGGTTGCCAGGTCCTTCTCCCAAACAAACACTTAGTAACTCTTTATACTAAATGGACAATTTTGGTATTTTTGTTCATTTCAAAGACTTAAATAAGAAATAAGTGTAAGTACTAATACAAGGCAGGCAGTGGTAAATACATTAAGACATGAACAAAGGGCCCCAGAGTTAAATGAGAGATAATAAAAACAAGTGGGAACTTACCTCAATTTTGCATGTGTTTGTAGTGATCATAGATAGTACACATACAATTACTATGAATATTACTGAAACTGATTCAAGTCCATTATTACTGTTGCCTATCTCTAATTTACCTTGATAATAGTTATCTCATAATTGATGGCCTACAGATTCACCATCATGGCCTCCAATCCCATCAGATCAAGGAAGCTAAGCAGGGATGGGCCTGGTTAGAACTTGGATGAGAGGCTGCCTGGGATCTCCGGGTGCTGTAGGCTTGGGAGAAGGACCTGGCAGCCCATTCCTGAAAAACAATCAACCACTGGAAACATTATGAATAGCAGAGAAGCACTGACAATAGTGCCAGGCATAGCACAGTGTCTGGGAATGTTTCCCTGTTGCACATAGGGTCACTATAAGTCAGACTTGACTCCACAGCACCTAACAACAACAACAATAATTGATAAACATTTTTCTGAATACTTTCATACACTTCACCTCATGCTGAAATCATCAGAATCAAGACAGACATTTGCTTTAATAGTATATCAAGTTTTATGTTCTTAACCCAGCTTTTTACTACTTCAAGTCTACATTTCAAGAATTTGAGTATCTCCTATCTTTTATTGAGTCACAGGGTTTTGTTCTTAACTACTGTACTAGTCATGAATGAAAATAATTTCACAGTTTAAGGGTAAGAAACATTTAGAACTGTTATAAAGTTTCAGTTTCTTAAGAATTGATTTTTAGATGAGGATTTTCTCATTCTGGTAAAAATCTGAGCATCTTTATCATGAATAATCTTTAAGTGTTAAAGTTATGTGCATACAGTGGAGGCAGGTTCTAGAGCAGGTTAAGAAAAAGACCAAGTTGTGATATGGTGCACTGACCATCAGTGCTGTTTTCAAAAATATTGGGTGACACTGTCAAAGGAGACAGCCGCTGCAATCAAAAAAGAAAACATTAAGATTCAGAATGCATCCATAAGGTCTGGTTCTTCAGGACTACAGTAGGGAAGATTTAGCTATCATTGACAGGAAGTATAAGTAAAGGAACATTCCAGACTGCAGTTATTTCAAGCTGTGTTGTTATTACCACTGGCAGATCCCAACCTTGAATTTATTTTTATAAATGCTAAGCCTGCCATAGGTGACTTCTTAGGAAACTCCGCTCCTATTGAATATTCTATCACTTTCTTAATGGCAGGAACTGATTAAAATCCTATGTGGAAGTATGAGAATTTACCTTTTTATGAATATCAGTCATTGCTAATCTTATTTTTTCTGATTTGCTTTCCTTCTGCCTTTGACCACCTTCTTTGGATAGCCAATGCTATTTTCCATCATTTCAATCAATAAGAATATATTACATAATTTTTTAGGCCTGAGGAGAAGCCACAGAGAAGTAAGAACAAGCCCCCCCCCAAAAAAAAAAGTCAGGGCAGTTCTTTGGAGATCAAACAGAAATGTCAAGACCAAGTGAAATTATAGAAACCTTTTCTTGTTCAAGTATGATAAATACACACAAAATAGCTCTTACATGACCTTAAGGCTAGCGGCTTACAGAGTTTGTAAACTGGTGAGATAAAGACAATGCACCTTGCGGGGTGTATGCAGGGACAGAACTGGTTTCCCTGAGCAGGGCCCAGTGATCCTTCCATACATCCAGATGATTCCTAAGGGTGTCAAAATAGAGACAATAGGGGAAAAATAATCATTGTAGTTGCAAAAAATTAAAAAGGTATTCTTCTTGTTGTTGTTGTTAGGTGTCATTGAATAGGGTCTGACTCATAGTGACCCTATGTCCAAAATGATGAAACATTCCCCGACACAGTGCCATGCTTGACACCATGTCAGTGCTTCTCTGCTCTCCACAGAATTTTCAATAGCTGATTGCATTTTTTTAGGATAGCTTTGGGAGCCAATTGCCACATCTTTCTCCCATTTTAGCAGTGCCAGGGATCCAACATGGGCTAGGATTTAGCTCAGTTGGTAGAGCGCCATTCTATAGTCTCTGAGGTCCCAAGTTTGATTCCCAGCACTGCATAAATGGGAGAAGGACGTGGCAAGCCACTCCCGGGGCAATCTTGAAACAATCAGCCATTGAAAACCCTGTAAGTGTCGCTGTGAATTGGACACGAATCCATGGCACCTAACAACTAACAGGGATCCAACACAGGGCCTCAGAGAGTGCAGAGCAGCACTCTATCAACTGAGCCACCTGTCCCTCCCACCAAAGGTATGTAGAACACTTAAAATTTATAAGATACAGTAGATGACAATTAATAGAATTTTGAGTCAAAATGTTCAGATTAGGCCAGCTGTGGAGACACACACGTATAACCCCCAGCATTCAGGAGGCAGAAAGATTGACTTCAAGACCAGCCTTGACTATGAGACCCTATTTCAACCACTCCCACCCCTCAAAGAAAAGTTCAGATTAGAGTTCAGGGTCTGCCTCTGAGTGCATCTGTAAAAGCCAGATTATAGATCAGGCACTATTTTTTTTTCTTTCTCATTGCAATAAAATGGAGATTTTATGCCAAATACTGCCTTGTGCTCTCTGAGGCCCTGGGTTCAATCCCTACCACTGCAAAAAATGAGAGGAATCCTCAGCAGCCCACTCCCCAAATAATCTGCCATTGAAAATTCTATGAATAGTAGGGAACCACTGACATAGTGCCGAGCATGGCACAGTGTAGAGAGTGTTTCATTCTGTTGTACATAGGGTCACTATAAGTTGGACCCAACTTGACAGTACCTAGCAAGAATAAGTTTTTGTAATGAGTGCATAGGCTATTTTAAGAATAAAATTAGTTAAATAGAAGTAATTTGAAAAGTATCTTGGACATTTATTTTTTATTATGAATCATAATAATTTAGATATATGATATTGAAGTACTTTGTAATGTATATTTTTTGATGTAAAATTAATCTTAGCTTTGTTATGAGTATTAATAATAAAATTATCAATAAAGCCAGCCTCCTCTACATTCTTATTTCAAAAGCAGAAACTAAAAGAAAACATTAAAACTAGAATAGAGTGTCTTGATCCACTGTATTTTTTAATAATTAACTTTTTGTCAAAAATGTATAAACTCATTTCTGCTTCATATTCAAGCTTAATGATTGAAAATGAAGCTAATATAAATATATAGAAAACCAACTGTATCTGGCCCTATGCTGGCTTCTTACTGTCTATATATGAAATTCCATGAAAACCTCTATACCGTAGTCTTATCCTGTTAACAGTAGTGCACAAACTCAGAGTCAGAGTGGATAATAACTGTCCATATGAAACCTAGCCCCAAGATGCAAAGAGCAGGATCTAAGTGGGACAGGGATAGAGAACATTAGGAAAAAGGAAGAGTAGCAAAAATCAAAGACATTAATACACAAATTTATACTTCCATGAACTAAATTACTAATCTTGAGATCAAACTTGAATAGTCATCCAAGATATATAATAACAACAGAAACATGCAAAGAATATAAGAAAGCATGACAGACTACAGATGACTATGCTGTTGACAGTTATTATCTGTTCACATGTTGTTAAAGAAAAATGCGTGTGTATGAAATTCTATGTTTTAGAAATCAAGGGGACATTTGTATGTCATTCAGACAAAAAATAATAATAAAGCCCTGATTTGTCACAGGTATCTAAATAGGAAAGAATATCAGACTAGGATAATAATTCCCATGGTAGTTTAATAAGAATGTGTCAGAGTAATGGAGGAGTATAATTACATATCAGAATATCTTATGGAGACATTTTCAACATTTTCACATATAAATTTTTTATTTCTTATTAATCTCTGTCATTCTTATCTTCTGCCCCTCACATTTGAGAGATTACTGTAAAAGTTTTCCAAATTTGTTCTTCTTTCTCCAATGGCATGAAGGCTTGAGGGGATACAGGAGAAATAATGGTCCCTTGTGTGCTTCGAAAGAAATTACTACCCTATCAATGTTTTCTTTCTCTCTCTCTCTTGTTTTCAGTATTTTGTGGTTGAGCTTAAGTCTTCACACCTTCTTTACAATTGCTCTATTACTGGGCTGCATCCTCATCCCCCATCTTGTTTTTCTATTTTGAGACAGATTGTTACTAAATTATGAAAGCTGTCTCTGGCCTCAAACTTGTGCTCCTCTTGCCCCCACCTGAGTCTGAGTCTGGGATTACAGATGTGAGCCATTGTGCCAGGCTCTTTCTTCTTTAAGCCACTGTGTGTTGGGTTCTGAGTTTTTATCCCAGCATATCCAATGGCCATGTCTGAATCTCTGGGCGAATGATAGCATGCATAATTAGAATAAGCTCCTCATGTGGGCTTGAGAAACTGTGTGGTTTCTACCTCTAAAATCTGTCAAACTAGAAAACTAAACACTATTCTTTTGGAGCTCAGGATCTGACAGATACAGAAAGGTCTTTTGCTTATTTGTTTGCTGTTTGTATTTTACATTTTTTATAGGAGCCAATACATAATATACTGATATATTTGACATTCTCAGCTTTTCACAATTACTATAAATCCAGATGAAATTAAAAAGTCTCCATATAGCAAAGTTATGGGGGCTAAAGGCCTGAAGATGATACAGTAATATGTTGGCTATTAACGCTCTGGATAGCTTAAAACTGATTACTAGAATTCCACTTTCTTGTATTCAACGTCATGGTAGGAGCTTTACAAGTTCTAAATAACTTAATTCTCAAGAAAATTATATAAGGTAAATTCTATCATTGCTGCCACTTTTACTACAGAAAAAAAATGGCTCTAAGATTTAAGGTAAATGGCTCAGTGTCACAGAATGAGAATACAATAAACTAGGCAATTATACAATTATACTCAAAGACATGATCATGACACTCTTACAATTTGAATTTTTGGTCTCATGCAGAATTGTTTGGGAAGAGAGAGAGATGAGGGGAACAGAGAGATGGGGGAGAGAGAAAGAGAGAGAGGGAGAGAAAGAAAGAAAGAAAGAAAAGAAAAGAAAAGAAAGAAAGAAAGAAAGAAGAAGAAAGGAGGAGGAGGAGGGAGAAGGAGAGGAGATGAGAGAAGGGAGCAGAAAAGAGGAGGGAAGATAAGAGAAGAGGGGAGAAGAGAAAGGAAGGAAAGAAGTTAAGAAGAAAGGAAAACATAAGGAAAGTACAAAGAAATGTTAAGTAAAGTAGTCCAACAGTTTGAAAATCTTGAGTTTGGAAGCAAATGACACTAAACTATATTTCATCCTTAAGAACATCACATTTCCTTTTAGCGTTGATATTCATAGGATGACAGAACTTCAGGGTTGAAAAAAACTTAAAGTTACCCAATTTAACCAGTTCTCTGGTGCTTAAATTTCCTTCAAAGCAGCTGTACTCATACTTTTAAGACTTCTTTGGTCCTCACAGCATCTAACCTTATGGCATACTATTCCTTTCCTCATTGTATTTAATCTCTTCACTCATTTTAAGAAATGAGTTCCTGGCTTTTGATTTCCTTATCCATCCTTATTCCAGGATTTATTCTTCATGACTTTATTTTGTATAGAAATATTCAGCCAAAACAACCATTTCTTGGACTTTTTAATCTCCTGTTACAGTCATGATTAGAAGATATCCCCAGCATCATATCTTTTTAAACCCAAGCACTACTTCAAAAACTGACTTCTGTGTAAGAATGCCCAAGGAGCATTATTTTGTCAACGAGACATTATCAGCAATCTGCTGGCTCCATTGATTTCTTCTTTTCCCCTTTTACTGCCTATTCCTTGTCATTCTTTTACTGTAAATCTTTTTATGAAAAATTATCTTTCCTTGCTGTATTTACCTTTTTATCTCTCATTTGTTTTAGCCTTACTTTTGTCCCCACTAACTCCCAGGCCCCTTTTGTGTCTGTCAGCTTGCCATGCTATGGGGGCTTGCATGTTGCTGTGATGCTGAAAGCTATTCTGCCAGTATTTCAGATTCTAGCAGTGCCATCCATGGTGGACAGGTTTCAGCTTCCAAACTAAGACAGACTAGGAAGAAGGACCCAGAACCTCACTCCCAAAATAATTAACTATTAAAACCCTAGGAGTAGTAAAGAAGCATTGTCAAATTTAGTTTTGGAAAATGAGCCCTCCAGGGTGGAAACCCTCATGTGTCTGTCAGTTTGCTGTGCTGTGGGGTCTGTGTGTTGCTGTGATGCTCAGAGCTATGCCATCAGTATTACAGAAACCAGCAGGGTTACTCATGGTGGACAGGTTTCAGCTGAGCTTCCAGATTAAGACAGACTAGGGAGAAGAACATGACTAACCCACTCACAAAAGAATTAGCCATTGAAAACCCTATGAAGAGCAGAGAAACACTGTCAGCTATAGTGCTGGGATATGAGCCCCATAGGATTGAAGTTACTCAAAAGATGACTGGGGAACAGTTGCCTCCTCAAAGTAGAGTTTATCTTAATGATGGAAATGGAGTAAAGTCCCAGGGACCTCCATTTGCTGATGGTGCACAAAACAAAATAAGAAGGAATAACTACTAAAAATCATTAACTATTGGAATAGGGAATGTACATAGTATGAATCTATGAAAATTAGAAATCATCAAAAGGGAAATTGAGCATATAAACATTGACATTGTAGGCATCAGTAAGCTAAAATGGACTGGCATGGGTCATTTTGAATCATATGGCCTACCATGCTGAGAATGACAAAGTAAAGAGGAATAGGGTTGCATTCATCATCAAAAAGACATCTCAAGATCTATCCTGAAGTAAATGCTGTCAGTGATAGAATAATATCCATATGCCTACAAGCAAGTCTAGTTAATCTATTATTCAAATTTATGCACCTACCACTAAGGCCACAAATAAAGCACTGAAAGATTTTTCAAGCTCCTGCTTTCTGAAATAGATCAAACATGCAATCATGATGTCATGATAATTACTGGTCACTTGAATGCAAAAGTTGGAATCAGAAGAAGGCTCAGTAGTTGGAAAATATGACCTTGATGACAGAAACGATGCTGGAGATCACATCGCATGATAGAATTTTGTCTGGCCAATGTACTTTCCACTGCAAATACATTTTTTTTCACCAATATAAATGGTGACTATACACATGGACGTCACCAGATGGAACATAACTACATTTGTGGAAAGAGATGATGGAAATCCTCAATAGCAAAAGTCAGAATAAGAACAAGAGCTGATTGTGGATCAGACCACCAACTACTCATATGTTGTTGTTGTTGTTAGGTGCCGTCGAGTCGGTATCCGACTCATAGCGACCCTCATAGGGTTTTCAATGGCAGCGGTTTCGGGATTGCCTTGGGAGTGGATTGCCAGGTCCTTCTCCCATTTTTGTGGTGCTGGGAATTCAGAGACTGCAGCGCAGCGCTCTACCAACTGAGCTAAATTCCAGCCCCTACTACTCATATATGCAGTTTCAAAGCGAAACTGAAGGAAATTAGAACAAGTATATGAGATCCAAGGAATAACCTTGAGTGTATCCCATCTGAGTTCAGAGACCACCTCAAGAACAGATTTGATGTGTTAGACACTAATGATAGAAGACCTGACAAGATGTAATGCATTACATTGGGAGAAATTGTTGCAAGACACCTCTTTAAAGTGTTATAAAGATTTCACATTGAAAATCAATGTGTGCCTGACTTCTGATATTTTCATTGGCATCATGTATTTGGGAAACTGGACAGCCAATAAGGGAGATAGTAGAAGAATTGATGCTTTTGAATTATGGTGCTAGAGATGAATATTTACTACCATGGATTGCAAAAAGAACCAACAGATCTGTTCTAGAAGAAGTGCAACCAGAGTGCTTCTTCTTTTTTTTTTTTTTTTTTTTTTTGTGGTATTGGGGGTTGAACCCAGGGTCTCACTCTTGCATGCTCTGCAAGTGCTAGACCACTGAGCTGTGCCCCCAGCCCATTTTTTCTACTTTTTTGAGACAGGGTCTCCCTAAGTTATGCAGACTGCCTCTGATCCTCCTGTCTCCGCCTCCCAAGCCACTGGGATTACAGGTGTGCACCACTGTACCCAGCTCAGAGTGCTTCTTAAAAGCAAGGAAGGCTTTATTGTGTCTTAGGTATATTGAACATGTTGTCAGGAGGCACCAATCCCAGGAGAAGGACATCATGTTTTGGAAAGTGGCAAGTCAAGGAATAAAAGAAAGACCCTCAACCAGATGGATTGACACAGTGACTGCAACAACGCGCTTCAACATAGAAAAAATCATGTGCCTGGCAGAGAATTGGGGATTTTTTTGTTCTGTGGCACCTAGAGTTGCTATGAATCAGACTTGACTTGATTGCACCTAAGAACAACAGCAGGGTGGAAAGAATTCAAAAGATGACTGGGGAAGTGTTGCCTCCTCAAATTAGAGCTGAGTTTATTGATAGAAATGGGGTAAATGCTCTGAGACCTCCTTTTGCTGATGTGGCACAACTCAAAATGAGAAAAAACAATACAGTAACTACAACATGCTCAAACATAAAAAAGATAGTAAGCACAGCAGTGTTGGGTAATGTTTCATGATGTCACACATACAGTGGCTGAGTCAGACCCACTAAAGGGCACCTAACAACATCCTGAAATGGTGACGACTTTTGAAAATCATCAGCGATTCAAACCCAACAAATACTTTTTTTCTGTTTTTATCATACTACACCACAGTAGATGTTGCATATTGTTTGCTTCTTGAAATATTTTTTCTGTCTTTGATATTATGTCTCTTCATTTTCCCAACCTCACTTATTGCTTCTCTTTGTCTCTTCTATTTCTTCCCCCTTTACCTGACCATTAAGTAATGATACCATGTATTAGTCCTAGACATACTTGTCTCTGTTCAAATTCTTTCTCAATAGTTTTATCTAGTCTATTTTAAAAATACCATTATATCCCTTTCCTATGATTGCTTCATTATAAAATTAATAGCTTAACACAATAGCAATTTATTTTCTAGTTCTGAGGTCAGAAATCAGTTTCATCGGCTAAAGTTAAAATACCATGAGGCTGTGGTCCCCCTGGAAGTTCTTGGGAGATGTTCCCTTGTCTCTCCCAGCTGCTCATGGTTGTAGGCATTTCCTGGTGAATGACTGTATCACTTCTGTCCTCAAGACTGACATTTTAAAATCCCTCTCTGTTCTGCCTTCACAGGGACATTTTCTTTATGTGTGGCAAGATCTCCCTGAGTTTTCCTTTTGTAGAGTTACATATGATTTCATTTATGGTTCATCTGTAAAATCCAGAATATGTTCTTCATCAGAACTTCCCTAATTTAATCAAATGTGCAAACACACTTTTGTTCATATAAGAAAAAATTCATAGGTACTAGAGATTAGTACATGGATAGCATTTAGGGTGTGTATTTTTTATTAGACCATAAATCATATAGAGTCCACTGCCACCAAATTTTATGTCTCTAGCTTTTGCTATTCATTGTTGTTGTTGTTAGGTGCCGTCGAGTCGGTATCTGACTCATTGCGACCCTCTGTACAACAGGGGAAACACTATTGTCAGTGCTTCTCTGCTGTTCATAGTGTTTTCAATGGCAGATTGATTTTTGCGAGGGGGTTGCCAGGTCCTTCTCCCAGCCTACAGCTTCTGGTGTTCCTAGGCCGTCTCCCATCCAGGTACTAACCAGGCCCGACCCTGCTTAGCTTCCGAGATCTGACGGGATCAGATGCCATAGGGCTACGGCTGCAGGCTTTGCCGTTCATTAGAAAACTCTTTAATATTCTAGACTGATATGAATATGTCATAAACATCTTGAATGTCCCCCATCCATAACAGAGCTGCCAATTTTACTGTAACTTGTTTTTAAAGATTATTCAAGTCATTACTTGGTACCATAATCTTCCTAGAAGTTCAAAGCAAGCACTTAGGAATCAACCTTATTTCCTTTTTTTTTAATATCTCTGCCCTTTTGTATCCAACGCAACAATTATACTATAGATGCTACTACCAAGAGTGTCTTTATTCCATTAATTTCTTTCCATTTCTATTACCATGGGAAAGTTCAAAGTATTGTATCTTGACAAGACTCTGAAATTACCTGCTGTCTGGAAATTTTGCTTTCACTCTCACCCACAAAATGTCATTATAGAGCAACCAGAATGCTCTTTTAAAAATGAAATTTGTACTTTGTCTCTCTCTTGCTTAAAAATTTTTCCATGCATCCTTGTCAGTACAGTAAATATGCATTCCACTTATTGTGGTTTACAAGGCCCTAGGATTCAGTCTATCTGCTCATCAGATTATTTCTCCACCATCTTCTCATTCCACTTTGCCAAGCTCTCTCTTGCCCTATGGCTCAGGCATTTATTGGTCTGTATGTACAGAAAGCTCTTCTCCTTAGTTCTTCACATTGCTGGCCCATTCTTATCCTTCAAACCTTAGTTCAAATCTCTCCAACTACCACATATAAAGACAATTCTACCACCCTTACTCATGACAGTTGCATAACTATTGCACCTTCAGTTTATTTCTTACATACCAATTATTTGCTTACCTCCTTGTTTATTGTGAGCATTTCAAGTAGATTGTAAGCCCAAACAGGACAGAGAAATTTTTGTTGTTGTTTTCTATTGGTGTTATATATACCAAATTTTTATTAGATAGACACACATTGTAATTCAGTAGTGGAAATCACAGAATAAGGATCCCACTGAGTTTGAATTTTAGCTTCAGTGCTTGCCTAGTATATGACCTATGTGAATTTTCTGTGCCTCTTTATTCCTCTGTACAATAGGAGTACTGGTGGTGACTACCTTTGATAGTATTTGTAAGATTTGAGTGAATGAACATAAGTATTTTAAAAAGCTCTTTGTTGATAATTACCATTATAATACATGAATGAAAGTATAAATATATACATAAAAAGGCATATTATTTATATTTGAACATTGCTAGTAATCTGGAATGTATCCCTCCTGTTTCCAGTTCATCATGATAACATCAAGAACATTTTAAATCATTTATAAACTTCTCATTACCAAATTAAAAAGTATACCTAAAATATATACTATGATTTTTCATAAAATGAGTTTTTTATTTTGAAAATTATATCTAAAAATTTCAAATGTGCAGAACATTTTGTTAAATGGAAATTTCACTAATCAAATAGGAAGGTTTTTATTCTCCTCTAAGGTTTTGTTTTTCACATCATTAAGATTTTTTCTCAAGTTTTTTGAGATTACATCTTTTGAATGTTTGAAGTCACCCTTTCCTCCAGTAAATGGGAGGGGAACTGTAACACATCCTTGATTACCACAGTTTACCTGACAGTTTTTATATTTCCAATTCTCAGGAACTTTTATTCTAATTATACATCTCTTCCAAGTAGTTGAGCTTCCACCTGCAACTACTGAAATCGCTGATGTATTGAGATGCGGGTGAATTATTAGACCAACAAAATTAATAGACTAACAATTCAGAAATAGACCAAATTTATTATAGAAGTTGAGCACACAATAAATAAAGCATCTGAAATTGTGTGGATAGTGTTTTATCACAAATATTTTTGGGATAATTAGAAAAAAAAATATATATGACCTGAATGTATTCTCCAACCCATAATCTAGGGAAAAAAATCCAAATGGATAGAAAATTTATAGGTTAAAAATTAAATTATGCATCTAATTTTTTCCTATACAAAAAGCCAAATTTTACCTAAAAGAAGAAAAATTGAAATTTTTATTAAATGTGAATTAACATTTGTGGTATGGTATGAGAAAGCATAATAAACAGATGATAAATCACAAATTGGGAAAAATAATAATGTGTATGATAGATAAGGAGATAATATACATAATTTAAAGTTAAAAATTAATGAGGATCACAGCAAGATGTTGCATTAGGAAGCTGTAGGCCCTAATTTTCCCCCTAAAGACATAAAGTAAACACTTTTATATCAGCTAGAATACCTCTGTGACTCTTATAAAGAACATTGAAAATTTATAGTTTGCGGAACAATACAAAAGCAAGGGACTCTAGTGAAAGGAATATGAAATTTTAAGGCTTTTGTGTGTGTGTGTGTGTGTGTGTGTGTGTGTGTGTGTGTGTGTGTGTGTGTGTGCCTATCTGCACCCCTCCCCCTACACGGCATAGCATGCACAAGCAGAAGGAAACCTCCTATACTAAAGCTCCCCACTCAGGATGGAAACAAGAGTAGACCATGTATTGAAACTTCTGCTTTCTTTGGGGATTGACGGATTGGTTTCTCTCTTGCTTGGCTTAGAGCATTGATAGATGAGTAGCAGAGTTTAGAGGCTGCAGAAAACAGAGGCAGCCCCACAGCCTATTAGAGCTTCGGTTCCACATGAAGTAGCCAGGGAGGAAGAGTTCAGAAAATATTTGCAGGGTCCTGGAACTTTTAGCTGAGCTTATTGGTAAAGGTCTTAGGATGAACCCAATCTAAATGAGTGGGAGGATACAGCTTTTTTAGTCCCCACATTCTAGAAAATGATTATAAGGCATTAAAAAACAAGGAAATGAAGACAAAGCCAAAGCAAAACAAAGCAAAAACAAACCAAAACAACAAAAACTGATAATAAATAAACATAGATCTAGAAGCATTACCAGTTATGCTATACAAGAAATTCTAAAAGGAGGTGTTCAAGATAAAATGAGAGGATAGTATGCAGCAATGTGAAGGTAAGTGATTATGTAAGGTATCCTAGTAAAGATGAATGCATGGGCAAATATAGTAACCTGTATTATTAAAATTTTCATTCATAGAATGTAAATGACAAAAGTATATTTAAAAAAACTTGAAAAATCTATGCTAATGGGTAATAAATTTCAAATAATTACCATAAAGGTACCTAATGAAAGAGAATGCAAATAAATAACTATGTAGAATCAAGGAAATGATGCAGGAACAAAGTGACATTATTAGTAAAAAGATAGAATCTATTTTAAAAAGTAGCAACTAGTAATTCTGGAGATGAAAAATAATACAAGTATACTTCATCAGGTAGAAGAATAAAAAAGAGTAAGTTGATTAATAGCTCACTTGAAATCATTAAGTCGGAGGTAAAAAAGAAGGAGAAATAAAGAAAAGTGATGAGATCTATGATTCATGAGATATTATCAATCATAACAATACATGCATTATGGGAATTACAAAAAAGAGAAAAAGAAAAAGGGACAGAATTTATTTAAAGAAATAATAATAAAAAACTGCCCACATGTGAGGAAAGAAATGGATATAGGATTCAGGAAGCTTGAAAAATTCCATGAATAAATACGAATAGAATCACATCAAGACATATTACAACAAAACTGTCTAATATCAAAGACAGAGAAAACATAACTTGTCATATACAAGGGAGTGTCTGTAAGATTATCAGTAAATATCTCAGCAAAATTTTGTTATTGTTGTTGTTTGCGGTAAGAGGGGATAGATCCCAGGGCATTCTAACACCAGACTGCACTTTCACCCTCTTTTTTATTTTTTATTTTGAGACTGAATCTTGCTAAGTTACACAGGCTGCCTCTGGCCTTGAATTCCCAGTGCTCCTCCCTCCATCTCCCAAGTTGCTAGATTACAGGTGTGTGTGATGGTGCCTAGCTCTCAACAAAAGTCTTGTAGCCCAGAAAATAGTGGGAGAAAATATTCAAAGTGTTGAAAGAAAAATATCTGTCCACCAAGAACTGTCTACCAGGAACTGTTTTTCAAAAATATCTGTCCACTGGGAACTGTTTTACAAAAAATCAGCTGGGGCCATAGCCCAGTGGTAGAGCATGTGCTTAGTATAGGGATTGGTGGGGAGAAGAAAAGAAAAGAGAAGAGAAAAGAAGAGGAGAGGAGAGGAAAGAGAAGAGAGGAGAAGAAGAGAGGAGAGAAAGAAGGATATCCTTAGATAAAAACTGAGAGAGTTCATCATTACCAGTTCTGCTATACAAGAAATACTAACAAGCAGCCTTCAAATTAAAATGAAAGGATATGAAGGAGCAATGTGAAGCTAAATGATATTAGGTTTCTCAGTAAAGGCAAATACATAGGCAAATATAGTAACCTGTATTATTATAATTTTGATGCATAGAAGATAAATGACAAAAACATTTTTAAAGAATCTAAAAAATATATGGTAATGACTATAAAATATATATCACTTGTGACTCAAGAATAACCTGAGAAATGGGGCTAATTGATAATGTAATTGCAATGGTAATTGTGAATCAGGTTTGCCATGCACAGGTTACCATTTCAGCCCACTGCATCTCAGGTTGTACTTTTTGCTACTTGTACAAGTCCAATGAGACAGAACACTCATGCACACAAATTACATGAAAGAAGTTTATTACTTAAAGATAAGGAGCAAAAGGACAATAAAAACCTGGGAGTTATGAAGTCAGTCTCTCAAAGCTCAAGTAAGCTATCCAGGCTTCCTGGAATCTTGCTGCACATGCCCTAACTTTACCACAGCTGAGGCACCCCAGAAATGTACCTGCTGTAAGTTTTATACCAGGAGAGTGACACATGATGCACTGGGCTAAAATAATACAGGACATTGTTGGGAAAGCCTGGAACAGAGCCTGGGGTATTCCAGCCATTCCTTCTTTATATCAGGATGGTGTATTCACAACATATTCTATACTACTGAGAACTACAAGTGACAAGAGGTGGAAGGAAGAACTAGGTTGGTCCAAGTCCACCTGGAGTAATATCCGGCAGTCTACCCCTCTACTTAGATATACCCTGTAGCAAAGATATTCCATTTCAAATGCATACCAAACTCCTTTCTTGCAGCCATACCACTGTGGTATCTGAGCCCATCAGATCTTTGAAGGTAAGCAGGGAGGCGCCTGGTTAATACTTGGATGGGAGACCACCTGGGAACACTGAATGCTATAAGATTGGGAGAAGGACCTGGTAACCCACACCCAAAAAACAATCAGCCATTGAAAACTCTATGAATATGAGAGAAGCACTAATAATACTGTTTCAACTATTGTATGTAGGGTCACTATGAGTTGGATGCCAACTCAAAGGCACCTAACAACAACAACAACAACAACAACAACAACAACAACAACAACAACAACTTCCTCAGATCTGGAGGCAGAGGTTTATCTCCTCAGATCAATGGAACTTCTTTACTGACACAATCTTAGTGCAATATTGGAGTGAAAAAGCCAGAATACATTTCACTAAAACCCATGAAGACTACTACCAGGAGCAGGATGATTAGACCTGCTTCAAGCTCTAATGTAGTACACAATCCTAGTCATCCAGGTAAGAAGTTGAAAAAGAGTTCAAGCAAGGATGCTTTATGTGGCCCCACTGTTTGAAGCCAGTAGATCTGCTTCTGGTTCTCTTCTATTGGTGTCTCTACAGTGGCAGAGATGTTTGTCAGGGTACAGAAATAAGTGTTAGCAAGTATACATGGTCATTCCAGTTGTGCTAAAAGGATGTGTAGAGCAATTCTTTTGTCTCAAACAACTCTCCTAAGGGAGTTGAGGGGTTTCTGCTGAGTTGATATGGGAAGTGGCAGTAAATGAACAAAATCCACCATGGCCAGGGATAGATTTCTTACAAAATTTTTTTTTCTTGGGCACACTCTCCTATACATGGTAGAAATGTGCTCATAAGGGACCTAAACCCTGAGTCTATTACATGTCCTAATAAGCCGAGAATGTGACTTTAAGCTGCTGGAATAATAGTGAGTCTCATTCTCAAGAGTGATATCCATTATCTGATGTACATAAAGGTCTAATTACTAGAATTTATAAGGAATTCAAGGAAAAAACTCCCCCCAAAAACAAATAACCCAATACACAAATGGGCAAAGGAACTGAGTAGAGTTCTCAAATGAAGAGGTCCGTAAAGCCATGAAACATATCAAAAAATGCTCAATATCCCTAGCCATTAGGGAAACGCAAATTAAAACAACTCTGAGATTTCACCTTACACCAGTAAGAATGGCCAAGATCAACAAAACAACAACAAATGCTGGCAAGGTTGCGGGGAAAAGGGCACACTATTACATTGCTGGTGGAGCTGTAAATTGGTCCAACCACTGTGGAAATCAATATGGAGGTATCTTAAAAAACTGAAAATAGATCTATCATATGACCCAGCTATAACAATATTGGGAATTTACCTAAAGGGAGATGTGTCATCATACCACAGAGACACCTGCATCTCCATGTTCAGTGCAGCACTTTTCACAATAGCAAGGATATGGAATCAACCAAAGTGCCCTTCAACAGAAGAATGGATCAAAAATCTATTGTACATATACACAATGGAATACTACTCAGCAATCAAGAAAAGTGAAATAAGGACATTCACAGCAAAATGGATGGAATTAGAGAAAATTATTTTAAGTGAGTGAACACAAGCTCAGAAAGAGAAATACCACATGTTCTCACTCATATGTGGGAGCTGAATCGAAATTATAAGAAGGAAAAATCCCATTCAAAGGTCAGATCAAAATAAAAGGAAAAAAAAGCTAAGAATGGTGTCAATATAAATGGTCTAGAAAATTGTTCTGACAAGATAAAAACAAAGTTGACTACAGGAAAATTTCTATCTTAAACAGAACTGGAACCCAAGGACATATAGAAAAATAATACCAAGTAAATGATAGAGAAGACTTAGATGGGGAGGGTGGGATGGGGGAGAAGCATACAAGAGGGTAAGGGGGAACCTATATGAATAATGTACATCAAAATACATATATGGAAATGTCACAATGAAAAGCATGTCAGAATGAATTACATTAAGGTGTACATTAAAAGTTTCTGATTAAAAAAAAATAGTGATATCCAGGGATACCTCCAGTATGCCCAACATACAGAATCCCACTATCTGCCAACTGTTCAGACATGATAAACCAGTCTACCAATTTGAGTCACCTTCACACAACCCACAGAGAAAAATGAGCCCTCATATTCATAAAGCACACTCTTTACTTGTTTTATGGTTCAGTGACCCATTCGTTTGTTAAGCAAATCTCTTAAATGACATAGTTGCATGAGCTCAGTTTCCCCTGTAAATTATTGTTGATGAAGTCTCTACATAGAGGGATACCACCATTCCTGTCTTTCTTTTCATTTTTCCACAAGGAAACTTTTGTTCATGTCGTCAAAAGAGTGTAGAATGTCAAAGTACAAAGAACAAAGGCTCAATGGTAGAATATTTGCCTAGTATGTGGTAGGCCCTAGGTCTGATCCCCAGCACAACACACAAATACATAGATACACACAAAGTACATACTACACCACCATGACTATCAAAGTTTCATTAGTTGTGATTGTGACATTTTGCAACCTTGAGGCAATAAGCTTTAAACAGGGCACCTCTGGCCCCTCCATGCACTGGGCTCCAGATTCACAAGGCTCAGGTTCTGTTGGTGTACATGATAACATTAGGAATGCTGGGGTCATTTTCCACTGGGCAGTACAAGTGTGTCACAGTGGTCCATTCACAATGTGACCAAAGATAGCATGTCTAATACTTTGTCACACTACCTACACCAGACACAGCTTAAGAAAACCTAATCAATGTGCTCTGTTTCCAGGCCTTCGCTGCCATGTCCCTGTAGAAAAACAGACCGACAGATTAGTGCCCCACTCTTTACTCCTCTTGGGGTCCTAGATGTCCCCTATGAGACAAGGATTAAGCCAAGTTGGTATAGTAACCCAGTCTGTTGGTCCCTCTCTTGAGGATGCTACCTCTGTGGGCATTCTTCACCCTTGCTGCTTGACCTAGATCTTTTGGCATTAGTTGTCCAGTGGCAGGAGAGAGGTCATGTTCTGTACAAATCTGACATGCCTAATTGTGTCACTAACTTTAGTGAAAGGATAAAATATCCACAGCACTACTAGAGAGACCCTAGTATCCTGGTATTTCTTGGTCTCCTTTCATACCCCAGTGAAATCCACAGACAGGATTATTAGGGGAAGCATTGCCTCCAAATTGGAATTAGGAAACCTTGCTGGGAGTATATGCAGACAATCCCCAATACATGCCCTCTACAGAGAAAAAGGAAAAAGAATGTTGGGGAACACTGTCACTGGGATTTTGTAGGTGCAGCCTAAATAAGCAGCAGCAAGATCTACCAGTACCTCTTCCCATCTTAGTGTTTCTCAGGATGCACTAGAGAGATGTGTTTTCTTTGCACTGAAGAACAGTGTTTAGTGTCCATATTCTTCCTTATGCATGTGGGTGTACCATCACATTACCAGGCCATCTTGATGTCCTTTCTTTAGTTGCTTTGTGAATCAGCTGTTCCACCATTCAATAGTTTCATTCACTTGTGTATGGCAGGGCTCATGGAAAATCCCTTGTGTTCCATAAAGTTGCTGGAATACAATGGGAAACTTGTATTTTTTCCCATTGTGTGGCTTGGGCAGTGAAGGATGTTCCTTGGTCATAATAAAGTTCTTACAAGGAATCCCAAGACATGACATTGGTTCCTTGGTCACTCATATGGGAGTCCTAGTGCCCATATGAGTGACATAAATTTCAGATAATTTAAGGCAGCAAGCTACTGACATAGTCCTTGACTCTACTCCATTCATTTATTTTCTATCTCCTAGCCAAATGCCTAGGCTTTTGGCAATGGTCCATTACCTGATAAAATTATAGAAAAATATGATCGTAATAGTGGCCTGAGTGGTCATAATGATTGTATATAATTTGGCCCCTTGAGAAGAATATCTATATTGTTTTAGTAAAAAAATGACCATTCTCTGGTAAGAGGGCAACTACAGACCAATCCGACTCCTGTTGGCCTTTAGCTTTGTGAAGCTATGAATAAACATGTCTCTTAATCTTAGTCTCCAAGTGGAGAAGACAAAGCATACCCTATAAGTTGCCTTGTCCCTTTTGATAAACTCTCTGTTCATGAAGCCTCCCTTGGGAACAATCTAGAATATAACTTTTCCATTTGATAACTGAGTTTTATCAAGCCTGCCAAATTTTATTGGTGGGATCTGTGAACATCCAAATAAGAATGAGCAGTTCATGTTACAGAGTCAGATGTATCACTGTGGACTTGGGACATTAAGTCTCTACCAATGACATGCAAGGAATTGCCATTCAAAAGGTACACATCTGATGGCTACTTCAGGCAACTTATATGTTCAAAACCTGAGACCAATGGAACTACTAGGAGTTTCCTATTGTCAGATTTTGAAATCAGAAGGAATTAGATGGCAGATATTTATCATTCCTGGGAAATAAAAATCCTTACAACTGGGTCAGTGAGCAACTTCATGATAAACAGAGAAAAGATTGAGGTTGTTTAAGATTTTGCTTTACTTGGTTCTACAACCAACATCCATGGAAGCAACAATAAAGAAATGAAAAGATACATTGCATTGGGAAAAGCTATTGCAAAAGACCTCTTTAAAGTGTTGAAAAGTGAAGATGTCACACTGAAGACAAATGTGCACCTGAGTCATGTCATGGTATTTTCAGTCACATCATATGGAGACAGGAAAAGAATGGATGTTTTTGAATTATGGTGCTAGAGACAGATATTGACTATGCCACAGACTGCAAAAAGAACCAACAGATCTATCCTAGAAGAAATGCAACCAGAGTGCTCCTTGGAAGCAAGGATGGCAGGGCTGCATCTTATATATTTTGGACATGTTGTCAGGAGGGACTCATCCCTGGAGAAGGACATTATGTTTGGGAGAGAGACAGGTCAATGAAAACAGAGACAGGAAGTCCTTCAAATAGATGGATTGAAAAAGTGTCTGCAACGATGGGCCCAAACATAAGTAAGATCGTACCTGGCATTAAACCAGGGAGTATTTCTTTCTGCTATACATACAGTTGCTATGAGTTGGAACTGACTCTGTGGCACCTAACAACAACAACAACAACAACAACAACAACAACAACAAAGTTTTTAAAGGCAGAGACTGGGCCATGCTCTGTTACTTAGCAACAACTAAAATCTTTGGCCAACCAAATTGGGCTACTTAATGGCTTCCAAGGCAGGCTTATGCAAAGAATGTCATTTAAAATTGGCAACTTTGCTGTTCACTTTATCTAAGGGGACTAAAAGAACACCCAGGTGAGGCAAATGCTATCTCCAGTATCCAGAGATGCCCAGCAGCTGTTGAGCCTACTTTTATTAGTGCATGTCATCAAGGCCAACAATTTTTGCTTGACTGAACCTGGGATATTCCTTGGCTTTCTACCCAAGTGCCTTTGGCATTCACTCCAGGATAGTCCATTACTGAGTCTGAACCCTGGAGTCATGTTTGGCCAGCTGAACTGGGCTTTTAATTATGGAAAGTAACTTGTAATATCTCTATCTGTATCAAGTTCTGAATTCACAAAATAATATCCTGTTCTGCCTCAAAAGTATAAGAGAAAATACACTTAAAGCAAATGGTAACCAAAAGAAAGTATACTGGCTATAGTGATATCAGACAAAATAAACTTTAAGTAAAAATTGTCATAAAAAACAAAGAAAGACATTATACAATGAAAAAAAGTATCAATTCATCGAAAAACTATAACAATTATAATCTAGTATGCACCAAACCTCAGAGCTCCTAAATATATGAAGCAAAAATCTTTGGAATAATTGAAGAAAGAAAGGAACAGTAACAATACTATTGCTGTTAGGTGCCACTGAGTCAGGTCTGACTCATAGTGAACTTACATTCATTAGGACAAAACACTACCTGACACTGTGCCATGCCTGGCATTCTGTCAGTGATTCTCTGCTATTCATAGCATTTTCAATGGGTGATATTTTTGTGGTAGGCTGTTGGGTCCTTCTTCCAAGTCTACCATGCATGGTATTTACAGGTGATCTCCCATCCAAGTACTAACCAGGCCTGACCCTACTTAGTTTCCTAGATCAGATGAGTCTGATGCCAGGGTAGCTGTAGACAACACAATACTAGGAGACTTTAATACCTTAACATCAGTGCTAGATAGAACAATAAGACAGAAGACCAAAGAAGACAAGGAAAAAAGAAGAGTATAGAATAATTGGACCTAATGGACATGCACAGAACACTTCATTCAGTGACAGAGGAAGGCACATTTTTCTCAAGTGCCCTTAGGACATTTTCCAGGACATATCTTAGTATAAAACACCTAAAGAAATAAATTGTAAAGTAAGTTTCAACAGATTCCAGAAGAGTGATATCACACAAAATACCTTTTCAGATCACAATGGAATTATATTAGAAATTAATACAATGATGAAAAATGGAAAATCCACAAATATGTGGAAATTACACAACATTCAGATAATTAATGAGACAAATAAAAAGTCACAATAGAAATTAGAAGATAGATTGAAACTAAACCAGAAAGACAACATACTAAGATTTGCAGATGCAATGAAAACAGTATTAAGAAGGAATTTTATAAAGCTAAATTCAAAAATTAAAAAAGATGGAATATTTCAAATCAACAACCTAACTTAATGTATGAAACTATAAAAAAAGAGAATAGATTAAATCAAATTCTAGCAGGAGAAAGTAAATAATAAAGATTAGAGCAATGATAAACCCAGTAGAGAACAGACAAACAATAGAAAAATCAATGAAACTAAGAATTGTTTTGGGGAACTGGGCACCTGCCATTTGCCTGTAATTCCAGCTCTTTGGGAGGCTGAGGCAGGAGGGATCACAAGTCAGAAGTCATGGACAGCCTGTGCAATTTAGGGTGACCCTAAATTAAATTAAAATTAAAATTAAATAAAAATTAAAATTAAAATTAAAAAGAGGGGCTGAAGTTGCAGCACAGTGGTAGAACACTTGTGTGGCATGTGTGAGGCCCTAGGTACAACTCCACAGTATTGCAAAATAAATAACTAAATAAACACACAAATAAACACAAACAATAAAATGAATTGGTTTTTGGGAGATTAACAAAATTGACATATCCTTAGCAAGATTAACAAACTAAAAACATAGGAAGACTCAGGTAATTAAAACAAGAAGTGGAAGAGAGAACATCATAACCAATGTTAAAGAAAAAAAAAAGGTCTAACCATTGTACACTAACAAATTGGGCAACCTTGAAGAAATAGATAAATTCCTAAAAGTATATAACATACCAAGACTGAGTCAGGATCAAATAGAAAATCCAAGGAGAATGACTTTTATATTATGTGTCTCATAGTTTTTCTGTGAGCAATATATTGATAAAATCACCTTGGAAATTATACAACTACCATTCAAATGGCAATTCGCTTTTTAGTATTTATTAAAGTAGCTATAGCAGTTATAATTCCTATTATGCTTAGAAAAACAGCACAAAATAAGGCATTTAAAACCCACCCTAGGACACTAATCTTTGCCCTTTGTAGAAATAACTCATTAGGAAGTTTTTATTAATCAATTAGGATAGTGAAGTTCACCAAGAGGGACAATTATAATTGAACAACAGGAATGGTCAACTTTAATAGACTGTATCATCATGGGATACTTACATTTAAGGCTAATCTCCTTATCTGTTCACTTGAGTAGAAAATGTTCTCTGGAATATTTCTTAACATTTATCTTCAAGTGGTCATTCCAGCAAATATATTATTTGCAAGAGGTAAATATTTTATAAAATAGGATGAGTGAAGTTTTATTAGATGTTATTGATGAGACCATCCAGATAGAAATGTGAAAATTAATTGAATCTTACTTGCCAATTGCAGTGCTAATGTGAGCAAAGGCATCATGACCCATTTGTCATCATTCATAATGACTAATACCATGTTTCAGGTATTATAAATAAAGCAATTACCATGCAATTAACTGTGTTCTTTTTCATTTAGTAGGTACCCTCCAGTGTTAAAGTAACTTTGTTCCTAACATTATTGTCAAAGATCCATTAGAGTTTCTGATTAAAAATTACCTCCAGGTTGAAACATAGTAGTTAAGCTTTCAGTTTGAGATAATTTTCTTTGAATCTTTTAAACCCAGCAATACAAATTATGTGACTTTAAAATTATGTATATGAGTTCAACCACCTTTCAGAAGTCATTAATAAGTTCCAGAATGAAAATAGCTTGTTTCTCAGCATAAAATTGGCAAACATACTGGGCAATTTTGTACAGTCTTAACTCTTAACACAGCACAAACAGATTTTGTTCCAACAAAAGTGCATGTGAAATTCTGAGTTTAAAGATAAAAGTGATAATTTTTTTCTCTTCTTTGGAAATAACCTCTCGTGACTTTCCAATTAATACTAGTGACAATCTCATCCTTGGCGTTGGATTAAAACTCTTGGTATCAGATAGACATGAATGCTGCAAGAGAACTAGTTTAGGGACATAGACCTTCATGGCAGGTGCTGGTGGTAAGTATGTCTGGGAAGGGATGTATTGGGGATAGAACATACTCTTTCTGCTTCCACCCTGCCACTACTTAGGTCTTCAGCTTTTTTTCTGATGAAGGGCTTTTTTGTTCTGTCCCATAGAGGATGAAAGATAACTTATTATGTAAGATTCTTCTCATGCCTCAAATATTTTGAAGATAAAAACATAGCCTCACCCAAACTAATGCCTGACTGTTAACAGCATGTAAAAGAAAAATTTTTAAATTTTACATATTTGAATCATAAAATTAAAAAGGGTTAAAAATCGTTGCTTCCTATTTTGAGTGGAATGTTTTTAAATTGTTTTTCCCCCAATGATCAACTGTTTCTTGACTTAGAGACAAAGTTTTACTTATAATGGTGATGATTTTCATCTTTTTCCAAATAGAATCACTGACATTTTTTCACATTTATAAGCTATGTATACCATTAAGAGCACATGAGGGACCCACAGATTTAGACTTTGTAGGCTTCATGTTTAGAACATTCAGAGAAAAAAAATGTAAAATTTGTAGAAAATGTAGAATTTGTAGAAAAATGTAGAAAAAATGTTCAAATGTTGTCATAGTTTGGATCTGGATTGTCTCCCTAAGCCCCTAATTTGAAGGCTTGGTCCTCAGCCCTTGGTACTATTGGGAGGCAGCACAACCTTTAAGAGGTCATCCTAGTGGGAAGAAGTTAGGTCATCAAGGACATGCCTATTGAGGGGCTATTGTAATCCCAATCTCATCCTGTCTCTATTTTTGCTTCTCACCTGCCATGAGAAGAGCAATCTTCCCATGGAATACATTTCCTGATATGAGGTACTGTGCTGCTACAGACTCAAAGTGACAGGGCAAAGCAACCAAGGACTGTAACTTCCAAAACTGTGAGCCAAAATGAACAATTCCTACTTATAAATTCATTATCTCTGGTATTTTGTTCTAGTAAACACAAAACTGACTGAGACAAGTGGCAAGAGTTTAATTTAAGGTATATTTTCTCTATCTATAAAAGTCCTCAAGCTTAATTTGAAATGACCCATTATACTGGTAAAATTTTAAAATTACAATTGGGTGCAGTAAAGCACACCTTTAATTCCAGTGACTCAAGAGGCTGAGGAGGATCACAAATTCAAGGCCAGAGGCAGCCTGCCTAAGTTAGTGAGATCCCACTCAAGATAAAAATATTAATAAATGGACTTGAGGAGCAGTCAAGTTCTAGAACACCTGCAAAGTATGTGCAAACCCCTAAGTTCAATCCCCAAGTATTGCCAAAAAAAGCATACATATATTTATAATAAAATGTTTGATTTTAGTATGTTTCTAAATTATACTATATACATTATGTCATTTCTTTAATTGATATAATATTTTATGATCTAAGTGCAATTTTTCACATTTTTTGAAGACTTAATATGTTGGTGAAGTTCACTGATCCCTACTTGGCACATTATGCAACAGAAAGACCCTGGCACAGCACACTGCATCTTGGGTGTATTCTGCAGTCAGCACACTGACATGCAGCAAAGCTTCCTTGTTCCTTTGGCCTTGTGAGTCAGATCCCTTAGGGGTGTGGTGTAAGCCACTGGTTCTGCCTGAATAAAAAAGAAGACCTTATATGGGTAAGAAATTGTATTAACTGTAATCAGATGACAGGGCACTTGAGCATAGTATATAACAATGCTGATACCAGAAATAAAACAGACGTAGCTCTCTGAGGGGTTCTTGATCTCTGCGCCCTCAGACTCCCCACAGGTTGTTGTTTCCCTCCCAGGGGATGCCAGTGGAGGGTGCCAACACTGATATACTTTTGCATATCAAAAACTGGGAGGTATTATGATCAATTAGGGGCTCATAGCCAAGTGGGGAGAGCAAATATTAGATTTTTTGGTTTTGTTTTTGATTTTTGAGGTATGTGAGGGTTGAACTTAGGGCTTTACACATGCTTTGCAAGCACCCTACCACTAAGCTGCACCTTCAGCCCATTTTCTTAAACGTTTTTCTTCAGACAGGTTCTTGATAAATTACATAGGCTGCTTTCGGCCTCAAACTTGCAATCCTCCTTCCTCTGCTTCCCAAGTTGCTGGGATTATGAACATGAGCCACTGTGCTTGGTTCCAGTTTAGTATTCTTAATCATTTTTTTAAAGTGATAATAATCTATATTCCATCTCTCAGGTGTGGAATATAAATTATTCTCAGCACCACATGCAACTTTTTCTAAGTAGGCCATATTTTAGTCCACAATAATGGCCTCAAGAAATACAAAAAAGTAGAAGTCATCCCCTGTACCTTATCAGATCACAATGGCATAAAACTAGAACTAAAAAACAAGAAAAAATTTATAAAACTTACAAATTCATGGAGACTAAATAATACACAGCTGAATGTCCAATGGGTTATCAAAGAAATCAGTGCAGAAATTTAAAAACTTCCTGTAATCAGAAGAGGGTAAGAACATATCCTAACAAAATTTATGGGATACAGCAAAGGCAATTCTAAGAGGGAAATTCACAGCCATGAGTGCCTTCATCTATAAGTTAGAGAAGGCTCAATTAAATAACTTAATGACACATCTCAAGGCCTTAGAACACCAACAACAAGCCAGTCTGAAAATGAGCACTCAGAAAGAAATTATCAAGATCAAGGCAGAGATTTCCCAAATAGAATCTAAAAAGACAATTCAAAGAATTAATTAGACTAAGAGTTGGTTCTTTAAGATGAATAATAAAATAGATAACTCCCCAGCTAGTCTCAGGAAAAGAAAGAAGAAGTTCCCTAAATTGAAAGAATTAGAAATGAGAATGTCATCATAACTACTGATAACAATGAAATCCAGAAAATCATCAGGGATTACTTTGAGAAATTATTCAACTCCAAATATGAAAAGATAGAAGAAAGGGATAAGTTAATTAACATGTATAAATTACCAAAATTAAGCTCAGAGGACATAACCAATCTAAACAGACTCATTATATTCACCAAAACTGAAAAAGCAATAAAAAAAAAAAAACCTCTGAAGAAGTAAAAGCTCAGGCCCTGATGGGTTCACAATAGATTTCTAACAAAACTTCAAAGAAGAATTCATAACTATTCTCCTCAAACTACTTCAAAAAGTAGAAAAAAGGGGTATATGCAAACTCATTCTATGAAACCACCATCACCTGGATACCAAACTGGGCAAGGACACTTAAAACGACACTACCAATTTCTCTGATGAACATTGATACAAAAATTCTCAATAAAATCCTATCAAACCAAATTCAGCAACACATAGAAAAGATCATACACCATGATCAAGTAGGCTTCATTCCACAGAGGCAAGGATGGTTCAACACAGGAAAATCAATTGACATAATTCAACATCCCAAGAGACTTGCATTCAGAAATCACATGATCATCTCAATCAATACAGAGAAGGACTTTGATAAAGTGCAATACCCTTTCATGATAAAACACCCTGGAGAATATGGGCATAATAGGGAAATACCTCAACATCTTAAAGGCCATTTATGATATACCTATAGCAAATATCATATTAAATGGGATAAAATTGAAACCACTTCCTTAAAGATTAAGAACAAGAAAACGATGTCCACTCTCTCCTCTTTTATTCAATATTGTGATCAAAGTCCTAGACAGAGCCATCAGGCAAGAGAAAGAAATCAAAGGGATATAGATAAGTGAGGAAGAGGTCACATTATTCTTATTCATGGATGACATGATTCTTTACCTAAATGACTCCAAAAGTTACTCTAGGAAGTTCTTAGACCTAATTAACTCCTTCAGCAAAGTAGCAAGATACAAAATTAACACTCATATTTCAGTAGTCTACCTTTACACAAATTGTGAGCTGGAAGAGAAAGAAATTATGGCAACAATCCCTTTCACAACAGCACACCAAACCATCAAATATTTAGGAATCAATCTAATTGAAGACCTTGAAGATATCTACAAAGAAAACTTCAATATATTAAAGAAAGAAATTGTAGAGGATACTAGAAGATGGAAGGACCTCCCATGCCCACAAATTGGGAGAATTAATATTGTAAAAATGGCTGTCCTACCAAAAGCAATTTACAGATTTAATGCAATTCCCACTAAAATCCCAATGATAGATTTACAAAAGTAGAAAAAAAATCCAAAAAATTCATACGGAAACCCAAAAGACCACATATAGCCAAAATAATCTTAAACTGCAAAACTAGTACAGGGACAATGACAATTTCTGACTTTAAACTATAATACAGGGCTACCGTAGCAAAAACAAGTTAGTACTGGCACAATAAAAGGCTTAAAGAACAATGCAACAGAATTGAAGATCCAGAGATACACCCAGGCACCTACAGCCACCTGACCTTTGACAAAGGACTAAGCATGCACAATGGAGAAAAGATAGCATCTTCAGCAAATGGTGCTGAAACAATTGGATATTCATCTATAGAAAAATGTAAATAGATCCATATCTCTCAATTTACATGAGAATAAACTCAAAAGGGATAAGAGACCGCAATATAAAACCAGAAACTTTAAAACTACTGGAAGAAAAGATAGGAAACACACTTCAACACATAGACATAAGAAAATACTTCCTAGATACTTGGGAGGCAGAGGTAGGAGGTTTGCAAGTTCAAGACCAGAGGCAGTCTGGATAATTTAGCAAGACCTTGTCTCAAAAAAAAAAGTTTAAAAAATGGCCTGGGGGTGCAGCTCAGTGGAACAACATTTGCAAAGCATGCAAGTATGAGGCCCTGGGTTCAACTCCCAGTGCCACAAAAAAAAAAAAAAAAAAAAAAAAAAAAAAAAAAAAAAAAAAAAAAAAAAAAAAAAAAAAAAAAAAAAAAAAAAAAAAAAAAAAAAAAAAAAAAAAAAAAAAAAAAAAAAAAAGAAAGAAAAAATTTCCTTTACAAGACTCTAATCTCTGAGAAAATAACACTACAACTTGACAAACGGGATTACATGAAATTGAAATGCTCCTGTACAGTAAAGGAAACAATCAACAGAGTTAAAGAGGAGTCCACTGAATAGGAGAAAAATCTTCTGACAGAGGGCTAATTTCTAGTATTTAGTAAGAATTCAAGAAAGCAAATCCCAAGACAACAAATAATCCAATCATAAATGGGCAAAGGAAATGAACAGACAGTTCTTAAGTGAAGAAGTTTGTAGGACTAAGAAACACATGAAAGAATGCTCCATATCCCTATCTATTAGGGAAATGCAAATCAGAACAACTCTTAGATTCCACCTAACTCCAGTAAGAATGGCCAAGATCAATAAAACAAATAATTACAAATACAGGAGAGGATGTGGAGAAAAAGAAACACTTTTACACTGTTGGTGGGCTTGTAATTTAGTTTAACCACTTCGGAAATCATATGGAGATATCTCAGAAAACTAAAAATAGAACTACCATACTACCCAGCTATACTATTCTTTGGAATATACTCAGAGGGAGACAAGTCATCATACCACAGAGACACCCTGCATCTTCATATTTAATGCAGTACTTTTCACAATAGGAAGGATATGGAACCAACCAACATGTGCATCAAGAGAAGAATGGATAAAAATATTGTGATACATATACACAATGGAATGTTATTCAACAATAAAAAAGAATGAAGTAATGTCATTTAAAAATGGAAGAAACTGGGGAATATCTTCTTAAGTGAACCAACAGGCTCAAAAAGAGAAATGCTTAATGTTCTCACTCATATGTGGAAATCGGATCTTACTTAAAGTAAGAGAACACCTGTACATAAACAGATATACAAAATGAATAAACTTAGCTAAGAGGGGAAAATATAAGTAGGAGGGAGGGGACTAGAAAAGGGAAGTGGAAATAGTGGAACTGATTGTGGAATTGATTGTGGGAAGGGGAGGGGAAAAATGTAAATGGATAAAGTGGGAGAGGATAATCTCAATGTAAATGATGCAACCTAATGAGTATATGGGAAAAATAGAGGAATATAACCCATAAAGGTATACAGATTTCCTACATATTACTTAAAATGTTCCATAAACTTTGTAAATTGATGAAAGTACAACCAAAAATGATGTAATAGTTACATAATGGAAAAAATAAGTGCTGTGTTACTCAGTACCCTACCAACATTTATCAATAAATGGGAAAAAAGATAATGATCAATTCAATATGGTATTAAATAACCAAGTAATAATATGAGTCATACTGGAAGTGTTTACTCTTCATTTAGTCATTTTAAAGCAACATTTATGATCAATAAAATAACTATTTAGGAAGTAGTCAGTTATTAAAGATAGGTCTAATCTTGCCAAATATGTACAAAGATATGAGTGGATGAGACATCTTGGCTTGGAAATATCATGACAAACTCTGTGAAGGCAGCAGTTTATATCTTTTGTTTTTAAAAATTTATCTTCAAGATAGAAATTGAGTTTGCTATTTTTTACCTTTCTTCTGGGACATAAACATTTAAACTACACATTTCATCTTTTTCCTTTTTATGTCTGCATACCACACATTTTGGTGTGTTATATTTTCATTTTTGTTTAGGTCAATGTATTTTCTAATTTTCCTTGTGATTTCTCCTTTGATTCATGCATAGTTTAGTAGTGAGGTATATTTCCAAGTGTTTATTTCTTCCTGGATATGTTTATTGATTTAATATTTTAATCATTGGGATCAAAGAACATTCTCTGTATATTTTTAATTCCTTTAACTTTATGGAGACTTTTATTTTGTATGTGTATGGTCTGTCTTGGTGAGCTAACATGAGCACTTGGACAGAATCTTTACTCTGTAACTGTGGCTTTAATAGTGTGCATGTGTACATACACCAAGAACCCCAACACAGTCAATATAAGCATACAGATCATTTAGAATTTAGCTGATTTGTAGTTGTTATATTGATGGCTGAGTGGGTGTTAAAATCTCTAGATACAATTATGAAGTTGTCTATTTCTTCCTCTCTTTCTGCTATGTTTTGCTTTACATATTTTTAAAACTTTTTAGTTGCATATATGTTTGTGATTTTAATGTCTTCCTAGTGAATTTATTCTTTTTCTTTTGTGTGTGTATGCATGTGTATGTGGTACTGGAAATTGAGCACAGGGGATTGTGCATGCTAAGCAAACACTCTATAAGCCTGATTTTTGTTCTTTAGTTATTACATGTTCATCTTTCTGATAAGAAATAGGAACTTCTCTTAAAGTAAACTTTATGTGATATTAATGTACACATTTATGGAATTTCTTTTTTAATTACTTTTAACACATATTGTGTCTTTATGTTTAGAATGCTTCCCTTACATGTAATATTGTCTACATCTTGTCTTTTTTTTTTTTTTTGGCGGTACTGGGGTTGAACCCAGGGCCTCGTGCGTGCATGCTCTGCAAGTGCTGGACCACTGAGCTGCACCCTCAGCCCATTTTCTTACTTTTTGAGACTGGGTCTCGCTAAATTACACAGACTGCCTCTGGCCTCAAACTTGCGATCCTCCTGTCTCCGCCTCTCAAGCAACTGGGATTACAGGCGTGCGCCACCGCACCCGGTCTTTAAAAAAATCTATTCTGACATTTTTTCACTTTAATTTGAATATTTGTTCTACTGGAATATGATATTATAATTGATGTAGTTAACTCAGTATACATTTTAGTATTTTCTCTTTGCTCCCATAATTTTTCTTTCTTTGTTTTGAATGCATTAAAAATTTAAATTCTATTTTAATCTATCCTTTTGCTTATAAGACAGTTCACATTTCATTATTATTTAACTATTCTTGTCAGGTGGTGGTTTTCCAAATGTGGCCACTAGACCAGCAGCATCAATATCACATGGAATTGATTTTTAAAAGTTTACCTTCTTGGGGTCCACTTCAGACACACTAAATCATAAATTCTGGGAGGAAAACTTAGAAATCTTTCTGTTCATAAGCTTTCCAGATGGTTCACCTGTATAATAAAGTTTGAAAACCACTGATTTAGGGATTATGATATATAACCTTAATTTCCACTATTTGTTTAGGATTGCTAACTATTTTCTTTATAGCAAACATGAGGACATCGTAGGTCTATAGATTCATTTATTCCTACCCATGGCCTTTATGACTTAATTTTCATGTGTATCAATACATGAATTCCAAAAGGCAATGGTAAACTTATTTGTAAATAGTCACAAGCATTTTAATAAAAATAAGATAAAATATGGTCTTTTATAATTTTTCATCTCTTCTTTTCTGAAGCTTCCAGTTACCATGAGATATTTTCTTCACCCTGCTAAAATCTTTTAGTATTATTTTTTCCAAGTTTCAGCCATATTTTGGAGACCATATATATATATATATATATAACCCAGGGCACCTTCAGCCCTTTTTTTTTTATTTATTTTTTCAAGACAGGGTCTCACCAAATTATACAGACTGCCTCTGGTCTTGGTCCTCCTACCTCTGTCACCCAAGCTGCTGTGATTACAGCATCTGATCCCATCAGATCTTGGAAGCTAAGTAGGGTCTAGCCTGGTTAGTACTTGGATGGGAGACCACCTGGGAATACCAGGTGCTGTAGGCTTGGGAGAAGGTTCTGACAATCCACTCCCAAAAAATAATCAGCCATTGAAATCCCTATGAATAGCAGAGAAGTGTAACAAACTACATATGTTCAATATTAAATGGGCAGATTTCTTACAAGGAAAAGTGCTGAACCATCACCAGATTTTAAATGTGTTCATGTTACCTGCATATACAGCCTAAACATGTAGGTCAATTCCTTTACACAAGTACGGAAAATCCCCTTACCGTGCTTTTGCTCTGAGGATTTGGACATGCTCTTTTTACCATAGCTGACCATCCAAGAAAGAGCTTAGACATGGCCATCACAATAGAGGGAAGATTCCTTGGATATATAACCTATGTTCGGGGATTACATTTTGCTTAATTATAATAGCATAAAAATGGAGTGTGCATACCATTGTTTCACTGCTTATAGTATAAAAAAGTTGGAAATAGTTCCAAAACAAAAGATTGGCTATATAAATTAACATGTTCCTTTACATCTATTTAATTTATAGTAATACTGAAAACTCTTAATGATAGATTGTTTTATTAGAAGAAAAATGACTATGTATTATGATATTGAGTTTATGCCCATGTTTCTTAATTCACTCATGATTATCTCTGGAATTAAACTTATGCTTTTGTTTAGCTTCTCAGTATTTTATAATATATGGTTATGTATCTTTCATTTAATTAAAAACTTTATTTTAAAATACATGAAACAACTTTTGAAAAGAAGAATATATGGAGTGAGGTCTTTTAAACCTGTGGAATTCATATTCCCTCCAAATGAAATGAAAGAAAAGAGCTAATGGACCAAGGAACACTATAAAGATTGTCAGACTATAGCTTAATGGGGCTTGAAGCCTTAAAATTGTATCAGTGACACACACTAATCTGGGGATCATGTCCCACAAGCCTCCTCATGAACAGCCCTCTGGGCTGAGTGAGGCCTTGTTCAGAAGAGAATTCTCAGTGGACCTGGATTCATGGCCTTGAGGCTGAAAGAGCATGCATATTTTATTATATCTTTGACTTTCCAGCTTCCCATAGTTCAGTGCTTTCTCCTAAGTCACAAAATACATAGAAAACATTGTTACTAATGAAAAGGGATTTATGAATACAGGGCAACATTTTATTGTTCACCTTTATGTAGAGGCTATAAACTAAAACCTCAGCAGATAGTATGATGCATTATTAAGTATGGCAAATGCCTCAAAGCAAGGAAACATACAGACCAATTCTTGGACATATAGGCTGATATTTTTGCACAAATAGACAAACTACATGAACTTGTATGTGTATTTGTTGTCAGGTGCCATTGAGTTGGGTCGTACTCCTAGTGACACCTATGTACAACAGAACGAAAGACTTCCTAACAGTGTGCCATGCCCAGAGCTATGTTGGTTTTTCTTTGCTATCCATAGGGTTTTCAGTGGCTAATTGTTTTCAGGATTGTTCTGGGAGTAGGTTGCCTGGTCCTTCTCCCATTTTTGTCATGCTGGGGATCAAACCTAGGGCCTCAGATGCACAGAATAAACACAGTTGGTAGAGTGATGCTCTGCATTCTCTGAGGCTCTGGCTTTGATCTTCAGGACTGCAAAAGTAGAAGGACATGGCAATCCACTCCTGAAGCAATCCAGAAATAAGCAGTCATTGAAAACCCTATGAATAGCAAAGAAGCATTGACATAGTGCCAGGCATGGTACAGTGTCAGGAAGTGTTGCATTCTGTTTGTACATAAGGTCACTATGATTCGGAAAAGACTGGATGGCACTTAACAACAACAAACAACAGCAACAACAATGATGAGTGTATAGGAATGCAAAAACTTTAGATTTTATTTTATTTTTCTTTATTGGCATAAACCAAATACAGTTTTTTAAAGTACTACAGTGAATGTGTAAGGAAGAAAGTTGGTTTGAGTGTACCATTGTAGCTGTATGTTTTTTATGGATTTAATATAACACATTCCAATTAGGTTTATAAGAGCTAAACTTACAGTATTCAAGGCCATGCTTGAGTAATAATGATGCAAAACTAACTAAAATGTCTCCTTTGAAGAAAGAGAAGGGGGTGTGAAGAGAGAGAAAGAGAGATACTGAGAGAGAGAGAGCGAGACTCAAAAACAAAATGGCAGACACAGAGACACAGGGAAACATAGAGAAGATATCTCCATATCTCTTTGGCTTATATTTTTCTCTTTTTTTCTACTGTTACTTGTAATTTTAGGAAATTCAATATTTTATATGAGTAGACTTGCATCTATTTTCCTATAAAGTCTGAGTACCACACAGAAAAATAAGTTTGAGATCTAAAAAGGCGAAAGATCTTTTGAGGAATCATAAGGCAAAACAGACCCACAGAACTCACTAGAGTATGTAGAGATACAAGTCAAGGAGTCTAATGTCACATAAAATGAACTAAACTCCCCTTCATCCAAAATAACTGAAGAAATAAAGAAGGAAAACCTTAGTGTGGGGTCTACAAAACAGACCCAAGACAAGGATTTGGGAGCAGGATCTTTGCTGTAGTGGTAATCCCAGGAATCATGTGGAAATTAATGAAAGGAAAGGAGCAGAGCCAGTATGAAATGCATGGACATGCAGGTAGACTGTAGAAACTATATGAAACATGCTTTATGATGTCCTTTGAGAGGCTGGGGGGAGGGGGGGCTGGATGATTTGCTTAGGTTTGTCCTCAGGCTCAAAAATCATGGCTTCTCTAAGTGAACCTGCAAAAAGTGCCTTTGGTGCCAGAAAAGTCCTTCAGGTAATGAAGCAGGGAGGCACTGAGGTGAGGGGCTTGATGTGTAAGCAGGTATCTCCCATGGCTATAGGTGGACTCAGACATGGGTGAGGGATAAGTATGGAGACAATTTTAATTCTAAGAAACAGTGGATATGTAGAGTGTTGGGTGTATTGATGGCATAGCATTCTCAGAAGTCAGCAAGTACAGAATAATAAGCCATAAACATTAATAGAAAGAGATTTTGCATAGAAAAGTAAAAGGATTTGTGGAATTCCATTATGAAGCTACTAAACCGTGAATTGACCTACATGTTTAGCCTGTATATGCAGGTAACATGAACACATTTCAAATTTGGTGATGGTTCAGCACTTTTCCTTGTAAGAAATCTGCCCATTTAATATTGAACGTATGTAGTTTGTTACACTTCTCTACTATTCATAGGGATTTCAATGGCTGATTATTTTTTGGGAGTGGATTGTCAGAACCTTCTCCCAAGCCTACAGCACCTGGTATTCCCAGGTGGTCTCCCATCCAAGTACTAACCAGGCTAGACCCTACTTATCTTCCAAGATCTGATGGGATCTGATGCTACAGTGGTACGGCTGCAGGCAGAAACAGATCAAAGATCCTAGCCTTCAGTAAGGAGTGTGACTGAACATCAACAAAACAAAAATCCTTACAACTGGGTCAGTATACAACTTCACAATAAATGAAGAAATGATTGAGGTTGTCCAAGATTTTGCTTTGCTTGCCTCTATAATCAACACCCATGGAAGAAGTAGTCAAGAAATCAAAAGACACATTGCTTCGGGAAAAGCTGTGGCAAAAGATCTCTTTAGAGTATCAAAAAGTAAAGATGTCACATTGAAGATGAAAGTGCACCTGACTCATGCTGTGGTGTTTTCAGTTGCATCATATGGTTGTGAAAGCTGGACGTTGAACAAGAGAGACAGAAAAAGAATTGATGCTTTTGAATTGTGGTGCTGGAGATGATTATTGAGTATACTCTGGACAGCCAAAAGAACCAAAAAATCTGTCCTAGAAGTGCAACCGGAGTGCTCCTTGGAAGCAAGGATGGCTAGACTACATCTTACATATTTTGGACATGTAATCAGGAGAGACTAATCCCTGTAGAAAGACATCATGTTTGGGAGAGTGACAGGTTAGCGAAAAGAAGGAAAACCATCCACCAGATGGATTGACACAGGTCTGCAACAATGGACTTAAACATGAATAAGATTGTGTGTCTGGCACAGAATCAGGAAGTGTTTTGTTCTGCTATACATAGTGTCATTATGAGTTGGACTTGACTGCACCTAACAGCAACAACATATATAGTTTAAAAATATTTTATTTTAGGTACATGGAATTATGATTTGTTTCCCACTTTAGGTATTTGCAGAAAAAAAATTAAATGAGAAACTATGTTCCAGAAGACTTTATATGCATTCAGGTACTAAATACAGTACTTAATGAGCACATAAATATAGAATAACTACACTTCTGTTATACAGAGTTGCTATGAGTCAGACTGGACTTGATAGCACCTAACAACCTACACTTACTGTGTACTAGGTCCAATTAAAATTTTTTGTTACAAAAGTAACAGTCAAGTAAAGTGGTTGTCATCAAATAGCAACAGCATATTGAGGTGTTGAGAAAGAGCTATGGAGGATCAGAGGACAGAGTAACTGCAAATGTAATGAAAAGCCTGAGAGGGGGTGAGATTTATGCTTAATACTGAAGCTACGTTGTTATTTCCTAGGACAGAACTAGAAAACCCTGTCTA